>JAJAGP010004134.1:0-55888 GCA_025084515.1 Ancistrus triradiatus | reverse complement strand
AAACCAGGGCTTCACCGCCAAGGCGAAGGAACAGAAAGGACACCTTTTCGTGCTCGGAATCGAATTGGTGAAAATCAAAATAGGCCCTGCACTGTACCACAAACGGCCAGCAGGAGGCAGGGTCGCCATAGAAACGGCCGAGAGAAAACGAAAAACCAAAAGAACCTGCCGTCTCCATGTTTTAAGGCGGATTATTCTGTAACGGCGTGAGCCGAATGGGAAGCAGGAGACGAACGCAGGTTCAAAAGTAAAGGGGTTATTTATTAACAAACAAACAAACTAAGGCAGACACAGCGAAAGGAACAGGCGAGGACTGAAAACGGGTGGATAACGAAAACGGGGCCGAAGCCGAAAACGGGTATGAAACAAAACACAAAACGAGGAAGTGAACCTAAAGTGCCAAACCTGGGGATGTGAGGGACGCGGATGAGCATGGACGAGAACGGACGGCGTGCGTTTGGGAAGCGAGACGGGGAACGGCGCGTAGGGACGCAACCGACATCAATAATCCGCGGTGATAGTGAGGTGAGTGCGGTTTAAATAGTGTGGGTGTGATGATGAAATGAGGAACAGGTGCGTGAGATTATGACGTGGGCAGGTGATGCTGGCGTGGTGGCCAGCGAGCGTGACAGTTACAATAGCAGAAAACCACATTGGGTACTACTTCTGTCAGCCAAGAGCAGAAAGCTGAGGATGCAATGGGCACATGGTGGGCACATGGGGTGGATGGTTATTCTTGGAGCTCCACCACTCTGCATGTTTTATTGTTGTCCCTGCTCCCAGCACACTTGATCCAGTTACTAAGCTCATTAACAAGTCCATAACTGAGTGGGTGTGTTTAAACAGAAAAAGCACTAAAATGTGCAGAACAGGATTGAGAAACACTGAGTTAAACCACTGGTACAAGATTCCATTATATCTTTACTAAGGTTGTTTGGAAGCGATTAACATAAATATCCTATGTGACATGTAAAACTGCCATAAAATTTAATGAGGAAAAGTGAGAAAAAGGTTGAGACTTTACGAATGTTGCATTTATTGCTTTGAATAGCCTTCCATCATCATGCACAATCTTTTTAATATTTATAGTATTCACATAAAACTTTGAGATTTATTGGAGATTAAATAAATTTCTTGAACTGCAGTATTAAATCTGACCTCATCATTTGTCACTGGTAAGAAACATGACTGATGATATTTTATGTGAATAATGGTCATCCTGTGCCAGTGGTGTTGCAGACACTGTGTCTAACAACCAAAAAACACGTTGGTTTTAGGGCTGATAAAATATTGAAAACATTAGAATTACAACTTTCTGTACACATCATCCTGCATAGTTGATGTAATCTCTCCTTTCCAACCAGCTCCTCAATTACTAACCTTAACCCTTGTTGGGTCTAGTCACTCTGTCTCTGGTCCCTGTCTCCGAGCTCATTGTTTCTATCACAGTTTGTTCAGTCTTATGTGTTAGCTCTTTGTAGTGTGTTATAATTAATCAACACTTACACTTATGTCTGCCTATGTCTGCCCCCATCCTTCTTCCTGTTATGAGCATGACAGAAGACCTGACCAAACAGAGAATGTAGTGAGAGTCCCATTTGTTTACATAGTCTGTAGTTGGACTCATCAGAAAACAAGCATCCTGACTCATGGTGACTCATGGCTGTGAACTGTGCCTGCCAGCACCATGCCCATACTCTGAACCTGCCAGCACCATTCCTGTGCCCATGCCTGCCAGCACCATGCTTGTGCTTGGCTCCTTCCACAGCTGGCTGCTCAATTACTGCCGCTATTGCTTGCTTGCCATTATTTAAATCCTCCTCTTGTTCTCTTCATTCCTATGCTGGTTGTCTGTCTCTGGTCCCTGTTCCCAGGCTCACGGGGAAGAATCTGGAGAACCACTAGGAATACATACCACTCGGTACGCTTGGGCGGAACTGAGACAATACTTCGCAATGTGAGTCTCAAACAGCCGAGCTTATAAGCCGTGTAGCCCAGGTGTGTTCAGTTAGCAATCCAGAGCTAACTTTGAGGTGAGGAGTGCCGGATTAGTCCGTGGGAGTCACGTGGGCCACTGGACTTTCAAGTATGGATAATGGAAATTCTTTAATAAATATTTATTTTTGTGATATACTTAACATGAGTCATGCTGACCCAGCCTTATGTCGATAAAGGACAGCGTCGACCAACATTTCGGCCGGGGCATGCTCAGCGTGATCGCAGTCAGCAGCTCGGCAGCTATCGGCTTCAAGCCTTCTGGACTCTACACGGCCTGCCGACTAAACGCGTCAACAAAAAATCACAAACACGTGAAAGCTGTGTGATGAGGGCTGTATAGGGTGAGGATACGACACCTGTCTGTGCTCAAAGGTGCACTTAAATAGCCCGGTGTCGCCAATCGCGCACAGGGTGCCAAATGAGCACTGACCCATGCGTGATCACACTGAGCGTGCCCCGGCCGAAACGTTGGTCGCCGCTGCCCTCTAGTGACAAAAGGCCGGGTCAGCGTGACTTGTGATAATACTACATCTATCTTCAGCTCAAACCATTTTAAATGGGGTGTTTTGACTCAATTTGTCAACTGAATTATCAGTGTGATGTTATGTAAGATGACTCAGATTGTACACCCCGTAACTTGTATTTCAGCTGTTTTTAAATTTTCAGTGAACTATGTGGAATATTGTAATATATCGCAATATGCATCGTATCGTAATGTATTGTGATATAATTGTATCGTGACGTGTTTTTTGCTTATGCTTATTGTATTGTGAAGTCCTTTTCAGTACCCACCCCTACTTCATTTTGTACTGTAACTCTCACCTCATTGCATTCACCGATCAGCCTTAACAATTAAACCACTTGCCTAACTTTGTGTTGGTCCCCCTCATGTTCCAATGCTCTTGTCGAGTCACAGACTCCACAAGACCTCTGAAGGTGTCCTGTTGTATCTGGCACCAAGATGTTAGCAACTCCATGAACTCTTCATGATGTTCAAATCATTCCTGAACAGTTTCTACAGTGTGGCAGGATGCATTATACTGCTGAAAGAGGCCTCTGCCATTAGGGAACACCACTGCCATAAAGGGGTGTACTTGGTCTGCAATAGTGTTTAGGTAGGTGGGTACTGTCAGTGTAGCATCAACATGAATGCCAGGATCCAAGGTTTCCCAGAACATCAGAATGTTATTGTCATCCACTTCATCTGTTAGTGGTTTTAATGTTTTATACCAAAATGAAAAATAATTAAATCATCGAAAACAATGGACCCTAATTAATACTGTTAAACTCCTTCAGAATAACTTCAGTATTTCAGATTGGTTCAGGAGTTCACAGTGTCCTATGTACTGATTATTGTGGATTTACAAAGATGATAGCAGATTGCCTAGAACTGATTTACGCTGCAAATGGAAGCTTATTTGCAAGAAGCACATTTTATTGAGCCTCACCTAATTAGCATGCACAAAGACTTTCAGATCGATGACACCAACTTTATGACTTTATGACAACAAGTGATGTTATAGTTGTGTTATTGATCAGAACTCTGGCATCATAAAAGTACAGATATTTTGAGGAAAAGTTGCTTTTGTTTTGAGAGAAAAATGGTATTCATGAACATGAAACAGGACTATTTTGTGGTGTAGCATAATTAGGAAAATTGACCTGTGTATATTTGGAGTTTGCCAGCAAACTTTGTGGACGGGGACATGCGTGCCAGCCATCATATGAGGATGGACTTCCAGCCAACACAGCCTCGACAGTCGATCATTATAGCTTTATTTAAAGCCAGAGGTGACATCCAGTAGTGCAAATACCAGTCAAAGTTCAGTAGAGTTCAGTAATATGAATTTTGAGATTCAAAAGCAGTAAAACTACAGATCCAAACAAATGGTATGAATTAAAATAAAACAGACTTGAACCATATTATTAATTAGTGTTATTATCTAGCAGTGGATTGATTTACAAGATTTCTTTATGTTTTATAGCAACCAAATTTTAAAATATCTTATGAAATGCAGAATATATATATTAGTCATGTTGTGACATATGTTTTAATTCTCTCTTAACAAAATTTACCAAATAATTTTGAAATAGCACAGTGCTGTCACATAGCTTCTCTGATCCTTTCTCTTTCTTTAATGTGCAGTGGATAAAGGAATGTTGTGCACGGGTATCCAGAATCAAAGGTTAAAAATATGTCCATATTGTGAATATATACTGATCACTTTATTAGGTACACCTCCTTGTTTCTTCATTCACTGTCAGTTTTATCAGTTCCACTTACCATATACATGCACTTTGTAGTTCAACAATTACAGACTGTAGTTCATAGTTTCTCTACATGATTGTCCAATGCCCCCTTTACTCTGTTCTCTAATGGTCAGGACTCACACAGAACCACCACAGATAAGTTATTTTTTGGCAGTGGTGTCTGGTCCATATGTCCCCTGTCAAATAATATAAAATAATATAAACATGTTGAAAATAAGTTCATTATATGTTGTAAAAAATGAATCTACTTAGTCATACTACGTGGCTGGTACATATAGTTGTGATAGCACATATTTAAAAAAAAAAATCAATAATTGAATTTGCTTAATTTCTGTGACATACTGTAGTGTAGCTATAGTTTGTGTATGCGCTGGCCAAATGAGTGTCTATGCAGGTCCTTAAACTTTTGACAAGCATGTGACCTGTGGCTGCCATTTCATTTGCTGCTTAAAAATTTTCTGTGGGACACAGCTCTCTGTGCCTACATTTATTGGTAGCCTATCAGTTAGGTTTAACATATTTTTCCTCTTATGCGATTGGACTACAACAGCTCATTAGCTGACCAGGAGACCTCCTAACTCTGTTCAACTTGAACTGTGCCACTTTGGCACAGAATTTATTCCAAATGAAGGAAAATGTAGTTCCATCTTTAACACCTGTCATGAGGTATTCACATGAAGGGAATAAAAGGATACCGGATCTTAGATCACACTTACAGTGGGGCAAAAAAGTATTTAGTCAGCCACTGATTGTGCAAGTTCTCCTACTTAGAAAGATGAGGTCTGTAAACTTTCATCATAGGTACACTTCAACTATGAGAGAAAAAATGAGAAAAAATCCAGGAAATGACATTGTAGGATTTTTAAAGAATTTAATTGTAAATCATAGTGGAAAATAGGTATTTGGTCACCCATAAACAGGAAAGATTTCTGGTTTGCCAAAGAGCATATGGATGACCCAGAAGAGGATTGGGAGAATATCATGTGGTATAATATCAGAAATTCTTGGTAAAAACTCAACTCGTTGTGTTTGGAGGAAGAAGAATGCTGATTTGCATCCCAAGAACACCATACCTACTGTGAAGCATGGGGGTGGAAACATCATGCTTCGGGGTTGTTTTTCTGCAAAGGGGACAGGACAACTGATCCATGTTAAGGGAAGAATGAACGGGGCCATGTATCATGAGACTTTAAGCCAAATCTCCTTCCATAAATGAGAGCATTGAAGATGGAACGTGGCTGGGTCTTCCAGCATGACCACGATCCTAAACATACTGCTCAGGCAACGAAGGAGTGGCTCCGTAAAAACCATTTCAAGGTCCTAGCCAGTCTCCAGACCTCAACCCCATAGAAAATGTGTGGAGACAGTTGAAAGTCCGTGTTGCCCAGCAACAGCCCCAAAACATCACTGCTCTAGAAGAGATCTACATGGAGGAATGGGCCAAAATACCCACTACAGTGTGTGCAAACCTGGTGAAGACTTACAGGAAATGTTTGATCTCTGTCGTTGCCAACAAAAGATATATTACAAAGTATTGAGTTGAACTTTTGTTATTGACCAAATACCGTATTTTTCGGACCATAAAGCGCACCGGATTATAAGACGCAATATCAACGATCGGCTGCTAACGGGTATATTTTCATACATAAAGCGCACCGGGTTATAAGACGCATTACTTGAAACAAAACTCTTAAGTTCCCTCAGAAGCTCAGTTTGTTTTCTTTACCTGGCGCAGTACGTCTTCTTGCTTCCTCCACTTCCGTATCATTGATTCGTTAATGTTGAATTCTCTCGCAGCTGCTCTATGTCCGTGTTGTACTGCGTGACCGATAGCGTTGAGTTTGAAATCCGCTTCGAAAATGAATGAATAAATGCACGTACCCTAATGCTGAAGCACATACCGTATTACTCCGCGATGCTGTGCACTACGGTTGCCGTAAGCTTCGTAATTTACCAAGACCGTGCTAAAACATTTTGACAGATTTATGAGCACCGTGTACCATCTACAATCGGTTCTAGGTCAGAAAGCATAACCAGAATTAATTCATACATTAGACGCACCGCATTTTAAGGCGCACTGTCGATTTTTGCAAAAATTAAAGGATTTTAAGTGCGCCTTATGGTCCGAAAAATACGATATTATTTTCCACCATAATTTATATTTAAATTCTTTAATCCTACAATGTGATTTCCTAGATTTTTTTTCTCATTTTGTCTCTCATAGTTGAAGTGTACCTATGATGAAAATTACAGACCTCTTTCTAAATAGGAGAACTTGCACAATCAGTGGCTGACTAAATAATTTTTTGCCCCACTGTAAGTGTTTCGGAACATCAAACCAATTTAAATATTAGTCAAAGACAACACAAGTAAACAAAAAATGCAGTTTTTAAATGAAGGTGTTTATTATTAAGGGAGAAAAAAATCCAAACCTACATGGCCATGTGTGAAATAGTAATTTCCCCCTCTTGTTAAAACATAACTTAACTATGGTTTATCACACCTGAGTTCACTCTCTCTAGCCACACCTGTTCTCAATCAGGACATCACTTAAATAGGACCTGCCTGACAAAGTGAAGTAAACCAAAAGATCCTTAAAAGCTACACATAATGCCGAGATCCAAAGAAATTCAGGAACAATTGAGAAAGAAAGTAATTGAGATCTATCAGTCTGCAAAGGGTTATAAAGCCATTTCTAAAGCTTTGGGACTCCAGTGAACCACAGTGAGAGCCATTATCCACAAATGGCGAAGACATGGAACAGTGGCGAACCTTCCCAGGAGTGTCCGGCCATCCAAAATTACCCCAAGAGTGCAGCGACAACTCATGCAAGAGGTCACAAAAGACCCCACAACAACATCCAAAGAACTGCAGGCCTCAGTTGCCTCAGTTAAGGTCAGTGTTTATGCCTCCACCATAAGAAAGAGACTGGGCAAAAATGGCCTGCGTGGCAGAGTTCCAAGACGAAAATCACTGCTGAGCAAAAATAACATTAAAACTCGTCTCAATTATTCTAGTACACATCTTGATGATACCCAGACGTTTGGGAAAACATTCTGTGGACTTACGAGACAACAGTTGAACCCTTTGGAAGATGTGTGTCCCATTACATCTGGTGTAAAGGTAACATAGCATTTCAGAAAAAGAACATTATACCAACAGTAAAATATGGTGGTGGTAGTATGATGGTCTGGGGCTGTTTTGCTGCTTCAGGACCTGAAAGACCTGTGATAAATGGAACTATGAATTCTGCTGTCTACCAAAAAATCCAGAAGGAGAATGTCTGGCCATCTGTACGTGACCTCAAGCTGAAACGATCTTGGGTTCTGCAGCATGACAATGATCCAAAATGCACCAGTAAGTCTAGCAAGTTTTTTTTCAATGGATGAAGAAAAACAAAATGAACACTTTGGCGTGGCCTAGTCAAAGTTCTGACCTGAATCCTATTGAGATGCTGTGGCATGACCTTTAAGAAGGCTTTTCATGCTTCAAAACCCTCCAATGTGGCTGAACTACAACAATTCTGCAGAGATGAGTGGGCCAAAAGTCCTCCACAAGGACTCGTTGCAAGTTATCGCTAACGCTTGGTTGCAGTTGTTGCTGCTAAGGGGCCCAACCAGTTATTAGGATTAGGGGCTTAGGTTTGGATTTTTTCTCCCTTAATAATAAACACCTTCATTTAAAAATTACATTTTGTGTTTACTTGTGTTGACTTTGACTAATTTTTAAATTGGTTTGATGTTCCGAAACACTGAAGTGTGACAAAAATACAAAAAAATAGGAAATCAGGAAGGGGATAAACACTTTTTCACAGCACTGTAAGTCAACAACAGACACGACGATGAGCTAAACACCTGGGGTTTCTTGAGCTTTTGTTATGACAAATATTGAAGGCTAGCTGGGTGCAATGTACAGTAAGTGCTGGAATCGAAGCATTGTGGACAATGACATAATGACAGAGGTATAAGACTTAAACAGGCTGGTGACTGAAACTTTAAAATCACTGAGGTATTGGCATACCAGAAGTATTTCTGCTGGCCAGTGTTTAGGCAGCATTACAGTGTGTTGCTCTGTTTTTCAGACCTTTTTTCAGTTCATTGTGCCCACCTAAAATTTTTTCGCAGCACCCAAATAGTACCTGATCTGTGGTGGTCCTGTGATTGTCCTGACCAGTAGAGAACAGAGTAAAGGATACTAAAAAAGTCCGGAGAAATGGATGGACTACAATCTGTAATTATCAAATTACTATGTGCTTCTGTATGGTTAGTGGAGCTGATAAAATGTACAATTAGTGTAGATACAAGGAGGTGAACCTAATAAAATGATCGCTGAGTGGAGCTCCTTAAGTTTATCCGGAGCACACCTTGGTCAGGACCCCCACAGAGGCACCTCCACCATTCTCAGCTTTGCAATGACACTGTTATGGTGGTGTTTTAGTGTGTGTTTTAGGATTAGAGGATGACTAACAAACTGTGCAGCAACAGATTAACTCCTGTCTCTGGCTTTACATCTACATGGTGGGCCAACAGGGTGTGTCTAATAGAGCTCACAGTGAGTGGACACAGTGTTTAGAATTTCCAGAAGCACATCTGTGTCTGATCCACTCATACCAGCACAACACACTAACACACACACCACCACCACATCAGTGTCATGACCACTGCTGACTAGGAGCACCCCAAGTACCTTGTTGTTTAGAAGATGCTCCGACCCAGTTGTCTGGCCACAATGATTTGTCCCATATTAAAGTTGCACACGTCTTAACTCCTGAACATTTCTCCCCCATTCAACACATGATGAGAACTGCCTGTTCAATTACTATGTACTGGGCAGCACGGTGGCTCGGTGGGGGGACCACCCCCTCACAGCAAGACGGTCCTGGGTTCAATCCCAGGGTGGAGCAGCCTGGGTTTTTCTGTGTGGAGTATGCATGTCCTCCCTGTGTCCATGTGGGTTTACTTTGGGTATGGTATGGTATGGTATGGTATTCAATTTATTGTCATTACACATGTACAAGTACAAGGCAACGAAATGCATTTTTAGAAGAAACAAGAAATAATGAACACATTGGGAAAGAAGGAGAACTCCTTCCAGCACACAAGCGCATAAACATAACATAAACACACAACTAGCCACTGGTTAGGGATGTGGGTATCGGGAAAAGTAACCAAAACGACAAGCAGCCATCCGTGTTCGCAGCCGTTACGGCGCGCCCTGCAGACCCGTCTCGCCGTCTTGGTGGAGTTAAGCTTACAGTGGAGGTGTTTGGTTTCGGTAGGGACAAAAAGTTCTGTCAGTCCTCATTCTTGCAGCAGAAAAAGTCTGAGTTCCAACGGCTCTGCCCACCATTTCAATCAAATTGGGCAGTTTCTGGGGACCTTTGACAACTGACCCAACTCTTTTAATTTTCAGATACAGCAGGGTAACGCCTAATCCAATCAGCAGAAACCCCACAATCAAAGTTCCGAATAAATAAACATCCTTGATGTCCTCCAACGAAAGAGGTGCCAGGCACACGACTCTCCACTTCCCCCACGGGTCCATCGCGTATCCTGCCATCTGTGTTTCGTCGGGGCATGTGGGTTCCCTTGAACCCGAGCTTCTCGATGAGAAGATGGTGTCAATAGCGTTCAGAGACCATTTAACCCATTTCCATAATTTGTTCTTTGAGGAGCAATGCTAAGGAGTAGAGTAGACGAGACAGATACAAAGAAGCCAAGCAGGAGAGATAAGGGAGCGAGGAATAGAGTGTCCGCCTTCCACGAGAGAGTACTCTGATTTCCTCCTACAGTGGCTGAAATGGCCACTGATGCTAATAGCAACATTAAATAAACCAAACCAACAATTACTGTGTACTATATACCAGAGCTTAACATGTGCTGTTGTAATGTGATAATCAGCATAATTTGCAGATTTAATGGTTTACTGCTGGAGCCATATTCATCAATAATATGTGCTTGCTTAAGGTCAGCAGTCTCCTTTTTGCATTACATTGTATTGGACACCACAAAGCTTATATATTAAGAAAAGTTTCATTCAGTGCCTCCTAGACTTGATCCTCCTAGACTTGATCCACAGATTTAGAGTCTCAATTGTTGCTACTGTGGTTTCTGTCCAGCTCACATAACCATTTCCAAGGCTAGACAAGCTCAGACAGCGACTACTGGTATGTGCATATGTGGGACATCAGTGGCGGTAAACTTGTCTGATACGTGCCAGCATAGAGGAACGAAGAGGTTATTGTCACCCCTCCAGATTAGAGGTGGATCAGTGTCAAAGGGGATTACCATGCTACAAATTGCAATGGCAATGGAAAGATTAAAAATGACCTAAGGTTTGTGCTCCATGACAGGTGCTAGTCACAGCAATAGAGATTTGTACTTGTATGATAGGGTAAAAGGACTTGCATTTCATGGTCTTGTTTGTAACAAGGAGTTTGTGACTGATATATTATGGAGCCCAGGCTTGTGCCTTAGGTACAAATACAGTGGGGCAAAAAAGTATTTAGTCAGCCACTGATTGAGCAAGTTCTACTTAGAAAGATGAGAGAGGTCTGTAATTTTCATCATAGGTACACTTCATCTATGAGAGACAAAATGAGAAAAGAAATCCAGTCAATTTTTTAAAGAATTTAATTGTAAATTATGGTGGAAAATAAGTATTGGTCAATAACAAAAGTTCAAGTCAATACTTTATAACATAACCTTTGTTGGGAATGACGTCAAACGTTTCCTGTAAGTCTTCACCAGGTTTGCACACACTGTAGCTGGTATTTTTTCCCATTCCTCCATGCAGATCTCCTCTAGATCTCCTCGCCCAAGGAGGTTGGGTCCCTTTTTGAGTCTTGGTCCTCCCAAGGTTTCTTCCTAGAACTAGGGAGTATTTCCTTGTCACTGTCGCCCTAGGCTTGCTCAATTTGGGATTGGACGTAGTTATTAGGAGATAATCTAAACTTGTAAAGTTGCTTTGAGACAATGCTCCATTGTAAAAAGCACTATATAAATAAATCTGACTTGACTTGACTTGACTCTAGAGCAGTGATGTTTTGGGGCTGTCGCTGGGCAACGCGGACTTTCAGTAGGTATGGTGTTCTTGGGATGCAACTCAGCATTCTTCTTCCTCCAAAAATGACGAGTAGAGTTTTTACCAAGACGTTTTGATATTATACAACATAATATTCTCCCAATCCTCTTCTGGATCATCCATATGCTTTCTGACAAACTTCAGATGGGCCTGGACATGTACTGTCTTAAGCAGGGGGACACGCCTGGCACTGCAGGATCTAAGTCCCTCTCGGCGTAGTGTGTTACTGATGGTAGCCTTTGTTACTTTGGTCCCAGCTCTCTGCAGGTCATTCATCAGGTCCCTCCATGTAGTTCTGGGATTTTTGCTCACCATTCTCATGATCATTTTGATGGGATGAGATCTTGCGTGGGGCCCCAGATCGAGGGAGATTATCAGTGGTCTTGTATGTCTTCCATTTATCGAATATATTCCAGCATTCCATTCTATTGTAGACTCACTCTTAACAGCCTGGTGCAGGTCTACAATTTTCTTCCTGGTGTAGTTAGACCGCTCTTTGGTCTTGGACATGGTCGAGTTTGGAGTCTGACTGTTTGAGGCTGTGGACAGGTGTCTTTTATACAGATAACAAGGTCAAACAAGTGCCATTAATACAGGTAATGAGTGGAGGACAGAAGAGCTACTTAAAGAAGAAGTTACAGTCTGAAGTTACAGTCCAGAAATCTTGCTTGTTTGTGGGTGACCAAATACTTATTTTCCACCATGATATACAATTAAATTCTTTAAAAATGCTACAGTGTAATTTCCTGTATTTATTTTCTCATTTTGTCTCTCATAGTTGGTGTACCTATTATGAAAATTACAGATGTCTTTCATCTTTCTAAGTAGGAGAACTTGCACAATTTGTGGCTGACTAAATACTTTTTTTTGCCTAACTGTATAACTAGCCTTTCTTTATAAGTAACTATGTCTATCATGTCATGAAATCTTGAGGAAAATGACATATATTGGAATAGATAAAGAAGCAAGATTTACTACTGTCTTTCTTCATTGGCGGTATGTGAAACTGAACTTGGTAAATTAACTTATACCAAATGGTAATTCAATTATCCATTCAATTATATACAGTTTTTGAGTTTTGAATTTGAACACAGTTCTGACAGATTTTGGGTGAAAAGCAGAACAATAAAACAAAGACTGATTATGTTTTTGACCTTCCTAATTACCTTTTTATTTAATGTGCTGTAGTCACATTGCTGCTTTTAAAATGAATAAATAAATAATTAATACATATTTACTTGATTATGGTCTCATTTAAGCAGTGTTGTGCCAGTTCACAGCTTTTCTGAACTAGTTCAAGTTCAGTTCATACATGCTTAAAGTGAACAGTTCACGTTCAAAGTTCACAATTTTAATTCTGAACTAGTTCAAAGTTCAGTTCATTTTACTTTTTCAAATAAAATACTTTTTTTTCACACTACAAGCTAGAAATCACTATACGTTCTTTGAAACTGCTCATTGTAGACATTTGCTCACGACACTGCAATTGTGTACGCGGCGTTGCTATGCCTACCCCGCTCTGCTGCAATTCATCACGGGTAACGTCGTGCAGAAGCCAGTATGTTATTAACTAGCCAGTATGTTAACGTTAGTCTCAGCCGGACGCTACGTTGCCCGCAATGCATTGCGCACGCAATGTCAAAACCATTTCTGTCTGGTGATACATGATTTAAGCGGCGCCAGCGAGATACAGGAGGGAGGAACTTTCTCTCGTTGCGTTTCAAAAGAGAAAACAGATGTCACTCAGTTTTCAATGGAAAACAAATTCCAACGTTCATTTACAGTGATGTCTGCCATTCATGACACATAATGTGAACTAATTCACGTTCAAGTTCTTTATTAAAAAATGTGTTGCGTTCAGTTCAACGTTCACGAAAAAATGAGCGTGTTCAATGAACGCGTTCTTTTGAACTCGTTCACGCACAACACTGCATTTAAGATTTCACAAAACACATCATGAACATTTCTAATTGTTTGCAGCACCATCTCACTTACTTGTAGTGCCAAAAGCAGGGCTTTATGGTAATGCCTAGTCTGGGAATAAATAAGTTCTGTAACTGGAGATTCTCTGCTGTAAACACTTTTAGTCCGAATCCCTTTGGTGGTGGTCAAGCGTAGTAGTTCACTTTGTAGTTCAACAATTACAGACTGTAGTCCATCTGTTTCTCTACATACTTTGTTAGTCCCCTATACTCTGTTTTCTAATGATCAGGACCCCCACAGGACCAACACAGACCATGTACTATTTGGGTGGTGGATCATGCTCAGCACTGCAGTAACACTGATGTGGTGGTGGTGTGTTAGTGTGTGTTGAGCTGGTACAATTGGATCAGACTCATTCACCTTAGAGACATTCACCTTATTGCTTCACATTGTAGATGTAAAATCAGAGACAGTAGCTGATATGATGCTGCACAGTTTGTGTTAGTCATCCTCTAATCCTTCATCAGTGCTCATAAGACACTGTCTACAGAATACAGAATTATATGTCAAGCCACCAGTATATTAGTCAATATGCAGTGAAACCAAGTTGAACCAATTGAATGTTACCTGAAAAACCATTTTCCCATAATTGGTTTAGAATAATTATTTGATTAACAGGAGCCAAATACTCATGATGCATTATCTCATTGTTCTCATACAATGACAATAAAGATATGTTATAACTTATTATTTCATATATGGAAATACCTACCTGGTTATGGGGAAATCCCTACCTGGTTACAATGAAATGAAAAACATCCATTATCTCATAATTGAATTCGAAATTAAATGAAAGTGGAGGGTATAGACAAGATGTCACAGTCACTGAGCATGCAGTCTATTTCCATTATTTTTCCAATCGTTATTAATTTTATTATGTTAGTATTAGGAATCGCTATCTGGCCACTAGTGGCCAGTATTTGACCCGGTTTTGTGGCGTGAACAGCAACAGTGCGTTTGTGTGTGCTTCAGCCCTTCCCGGGCTTATTACTGATTGAGTGGCGACACCTGTTACTCAAGGGTTTTCGATAAAAAATCAGTGATGCTGAGCATATTCTAAAGCAGCCGTCTGTCGGGCTGTCAGAAATGTGACTCTTGCATTAAAACGGTTACTATAAACCTTTGTGGTGAGCCTAAGCCTGATCAAAGAATTCTACAAAATTTCAGATATCAGTCTAAGCAACAAGTCATTTATTTAGTATGATGCTTTGAGACTTGAATCAGCTAATATGATTTTAATATTAATGTCACGCCCGCTGGCCGCCAAGCCAGCGTCACACGTCACGATCACACGCACCTGTTCCTCGTCTCCCACATCACGATCACACAGCATATAAATCGCACTCACCTCACTCCCACTGTGGATTATTGATGTTGCTATGTCGGTTGTGCTCCTACACACCGCCCCTCGTCTCGTGTCCCTACACGTTCCGTCCGTTCCAGACTCTCGCCGTCGACTCCGCTCGCCAGACTCTCGCCGTCGACTCCGCTCGCCAGCATCACGTCGTCGACTCCGCTCGCCAGACTCATGTCGTCGACTCCGCTCGCCAGACTCACGTCGTCTTCCTCGCTCGCCAGCGTCTCGTCGGTGCCTCCACGCGCCAACCACCCGACTGCTGGCGTTCCTCGCCTAGGGTCCGTCCGGCGAGGAGACCTCCTGAGGCAGGACTGCTCCCGGGGGTCCTTTCTGGGAGTCCTATCTCCGGCTCGGACTCCTTGGGGGGGCCACTGTCACACCCGCTGGTCGCCAAGCCAGCGTCACACGTCACGATCACACGCACCTGTTCCTCGTCTCCCACATCACGATCACACAGCATATAAACCGCATTCACCTCACTCCCACTGCGGATTATTGATGTTGCTATGTCGGTTGTGCTCCTACACACCGCCCCTCATCTCGTGTCCCTACACATTCCGTCCGTTCTCCTCCCGGCTCATCCGTGTTCCTCACATCCCCAGGTTTGGCATGTTAAGTTCATTTCCTTGTTTTGTTTTGTTACCACCTGTTTTGCGCCTCCAGCGTAGTTTACGTTCCCTACCCGTTTTGTGTTTCTTTCCATGCCCGTTTTCCGTTCGCTGTGTCTCTCCTCTGTTGAGCTTCTGTTAATAAACCCTTTATTATCTGAACCTGCGTTCGTCTCTCCGTTCCTCTCGCCGTCCACCATCACAGTATAATCCGCCCATATGGAGACGGCAGGTTCGTTTGAGGTTCCGTTTTTTCTCGGCCGTTTCAATGGCGATCCTGCCTCCTGCCGGCCGTTCGTGGAACGGTGCCGGTATTGTTTTGATACCTTTCATTCTGACTCTGAATATGCCAAGGTTTCCTTTTTAGTTCTCCACCTAGCCGATGAAGCTCTAATCTGGGCCACCCAGCTTTGGCCAATGCTCCAGGCGGGAACCTCGCAACGGTTCCTGGAGCTGCTGGAGTTTGGCTTTGGCTCCCCACGGGGTTGCACGGGTACCAAAGCCGCAGCTCTTGAGCCCGTTCGCCCTGTCCGGCCTTTCCTGGTTGGTCAAGTGCTGGATCACCAGTTTACCACCAGTCGGACGGCCTTGAACAAGCTTCGGCGAGCACACGTCATGCCCGATAGTCGTGTTTCTAACCTCTCTAATTCCGAGTCACCCCCAGTCATGCCTACATCTCCACCGCGGACCTTTGCGACACAGACAGTCATGTCACCCCCGGTCGTGCCCACTCCTGCACCACGGACTTTGGCTAAACGGACAGTCGAGTCACCCCCAGTCGTGCCCACTCCCGCGTTCTGAACGTTTGTACCAGTGACTGTGTCCAGTGGCTGCCTCCAGGGCGTCTGCAGTTCCAGTGGCTGCCTCCAGGGCGTCTGCAGTTCCAGTGGCTGCCTCCAGGGCGTCGGCAGTCCCAGTGGCCGCATCCTCGACAGAGGCCTTTCTAAAGGCCGCATCCTCGACAGAGGCCTTTCTAAAGGCCGCATCCTCGACAGAGGCCTTCCCTGAGGCCGTGCACTTGTCGGAGGCCTTCCCTGAGGCCGTGCACTTGTCGGAGGCCTTCCCAGAGGCCGTGCACTTGTCGGAGGCCTTCCCAGAGAAAGTCTCTTCCACGGAGACCCATCCAGAGAACGTCCCCTCCAGGGAAACCCGTCCAGAGACGGCCTCCTCCAGGGAGATCCATCCCGTCCACGGCTCTGCTTCTCAGCATCTCGTCCACGGCTCTGCTTCTCAGCAGCTCGTCCACGGCTCTGCTTCTCAGCAGCTCGTCCACGGCTCTGCTTCTCAGCATCTCGTCCACGGCTCTGCTTCTCAGCAGCTCGTCCACGGCTCTGCTTCTCAGCAGCTTCGTCCCACGGCTCTGCTTCTCAGCAGCTTGTCCACGGCCTCTGCTTCTCAGCAGCTCGTCCACGGCTCTGCTTCTCAGCATCTCGTCCCCACGGCTCTGCTTCTCAGCAGCTCGTCCACGGCTCTGCTTCTAAGCAGCTCGTCACCGGCTATGCTTCTCAGCATCTCGTCCACGGGCTCTGCTTCTCAGCATCTCGTCCACGGCTTCTCTGCTTCTCAGCAGCTCGTCCACGGCTCTGCTTCTCAGCAGCTCGTCCACGGCTCTGCTTCTCAGCAGCTCGTCCACGGCTCTGCTTCTCAGCAGCTCGTCCACGACCCTGCTTCTCAGCAGCTCAGTCCACGACCCTGCTCTCCAGCAGCTCGTCCAGGACCCTTGCTCGTCAGCCTCCCGTCGTCGTCGCTGCTCGTCAGCCTCCCGTTCGTCGACTCCGCTCGCCTGCCTCCAGTCGTCGACTCCGCTCGCCTGCCTCCCAGTCGTCGACTCCGCTCGCTAGCCCTGCCTCCAGTCGTCGACTCCGCTCGCCTGCCTCCAGTCGTCGACTCCGCTCGCCTGCCTCCAGTCGTCGACTCCGCTCGCCTGCCTCCCAGTCGTCGACTCCGCTCGCCTGCCTCCAGTCGTCGACTCCGCTCGCCTGCCTCCAGTCGTCGACTCCGCTCGCCTGCCTCCAGTCGTCGACTCCGCTCGCCTTCCTGGACTCCGGCTTGGACTCCTTTGGGGGGGGCACTGTCACACCCGCTGGCCGCCAAGCCAGCGTCACACGTCACGATCACACGCACCTGTTCCTCGTCTCCCACATCACGATCACACAGCATATAAACCACACTCACCTCACTCCCACTGCGGATTATTGATGTTGCTATGTCGGTTGTGCTCCTACACACCGCCCCTCGTCTCGTGTCCCTACAGGTTCCATCCGTTCTCCTCCCGGCTCATCCGTGTTCCTCACATCCCCAGGTTTGGCACGTTAAGTTCATTTCCTTGTTTTGTTTTGTTACCACCTGTTTTGCGCCTCCAGCGTAGTACTACCCGTTTTGTGTTTGCTGTGTCTCTCCTCTGTTGAGCTTCTGTTAATAAATCCTTTATTATCTGAACCTGCGTTCGTCTCTCCGTTCCTCTCGCCATCCACCGTCACAATTAATATGATTTTAGGGTTTCCAAGTGTGATTGGCTGCATAAATGGCACTCTTTGCTAAATGAAGGCGATTAAGTGAATAGGAAGTTTTCCCATAACATTAATGTGCAGGTAGGCCTAAATAATAGCAATTTTGCATTACAAATAAAATTCAAATCACAATACAGCCACTGCAGGTAATTAGTGTTCTGCAGTGTGAAGATCAGATGTGATACAGCCCACATCATCAGCAACATGGAAGCAAAGTAGCCTGGGTCTGTGCATGACTTGTAAAGTTTATGAGTGTACGGTGAGTTCTAGATTTGCCCATGGTGAATATATACAGTACATATACATATATCCTCTCATAATTAATATTTAGTTCCTTTTGCAACTGATAATTTAAACTGTATCCTTGTATTATCTATCATACGTGAGTTTAATGATTACAGACAGAAGGTACCTCTGCCAGCCCTATTTGCTGACCCCTTGCGCTGATCCTGAGCCTGGCCCACAGCAATGTTATAACCTAGTTCACTGCAGGACATGAGCCAGGGTAAAGATGACCATTGGGGAGCTCAATGACTGGTGATCAGACAATGTCCCTCTCATGCAGTGACCAATCCTGATATAAATCCTGTTCACATGATGCAGGAGATGGAAGAGCAGTGAGAGACACAATCTGCTACCATCATAACTGATTAGCCTATCAACTCCCCAGTGTCAAATAAAAACAATATGCCTGTCTTTTTATGAAGTCTTCTTTATTTCCTGCGAGTACAAATGCAGTACAGAGGTCAATATCCCGTGGGCACCTCATCCACCTTTAACTGATGTTCCAGCAGTTGTATTTCCATTATTGTCTTTTATATCTGTAGCCTTATGTGATCCCTTTCTAAATTCAATTTTTCAATTTGTTTCTAAAAAATTACGGGGAGCTACAGGAACACAAAAAATGACATTGAATATCACAGTGCTAGGTCTAAGTCATGGGCCAATTCTGACGAACATCTTACTGAGGTACATTGTGCTGTTTAGGTGGATGGACCTTCCTCCAGCAGCACTCTGTATGATCAACTGTAAGATGTCATTTTCAAGGTGTGAACCTCAGTAGGCCTCTCTGTATCTTCCCCCTCTGTGGCAGCTGACAAGGCTTCCTCAGTACCTTCCTGCAATACAAATGAACAATTTTCAGTGGAGTATTGAAAGTACTTACACCTGCATGGAGGTCTGTTATGGCTCTACCAGATTACACCAACAGTAACTGGTAGAAAATGGAGAAGACTAGACAGGTAAATTATAACTTTAACTAATTTGACTAATATTGCTCATTTAAACAAGACAATGTACCTAAGTGGACTTTTGTTTCTACAACAGTGTGCATCACAGTTTTTCAAATATGTAACTCTGAGTCACCATGAAATATGAAGAATCTGGAAAGGTAACAGCAGTCAATTACAAATAATTGTACTGCTACAAGAAAATCTGTGTGCCAAGTTGTGTCTAGTAATGGATGGGTGGCATCACTGATCCCACAGTGACAAAACGATGAATCTACATAAGTGTACCGTATTTTTCGGACCATAAAGCGCACCGGATTATAAGACGCAATATCAACGATCGGCTGCTAACGGGTATATTTTCATACATAAAGCGCACTGGGTTATAAGACGCATTAAATGAAACAAAGCTCTCAAGTTCCCTTGGAAGCTCAGTTAGTTTTCTTTACCTGGCGCAGGGCGTCTTCTTGCTTCCTCCACTTCCGTATCATTGATTCGTTAATGTTGAATTCTCTCGCAGCTGCTCTATGTCCGTGTTGTACTGCGTGACCGATAGCGTTGAGTTTGAAATCCGCTTCGAAAATGAATGAATGAATGCACGTACCCTAATGCTGAAGCACATACCGTATTACTCCGCGATGCTGCGCACTACGGTTGCCGTAAGCTTCGTAATTTACCAAGACCGTGCTAAAACATTTTGACAGATTTATGAGCGCCGTGTACCATCTACAATCGGTTTTAGGTCAGAAAGCATAACCAGTGTTACGCCGTGGAGAGGAAGGAGGCAAATGCAGGCCGAGATGGAGGTAAGGCAGGCTTTATTGATAACAACAAAAGGTTTACGAGGCGGTGTTTGGAGAGCTAGGTGACTAGGGTAGAGAACCTTGTCGTGTAGCAGAGACTTGGGGAGTGAGATGGTGTATTTATGCAGGAGATGGAAACGGGAACCAGGTGGGAGTGATTAGTATGATGGTGAGGCAGAGCGAGGCAAGGTGCGAGCGGGCGTGACAACCAGAATTAATTCATACATTAGCATTTTAAGGCGCACTGTCGATTTTTGAGAAAGTTAAAGGGTTTTAAGTGCGCCTTATGGTACGAAAAATACGGTATATCCTTAATTGGAATGACTACCCTCTTATGTAGGCCACTGGGTCCTGGGGGGGGTGGCTGGGTCAGATGAGCTTCCTCCAGGGATGCCTTCAAGCAACAGGTCACCCAGTATTTTGAATGAGGGCCATCTCTTCAGCCTTTGTGAGAGATGGTAGACGACCCCCGCCTGTTTTTTGGCCCTCAGCCTTTTTCTATTGGCTATAATAGAGGTCAAATTTGAACACATCCAACAATGAACAAATTGGGAGACTTGTATGTATAAAGGCATGTAGGTGTTGTTTTCAAATAGATAAAATGAAATACTGTTGGAATGGCTGAACAATTTACTTTTTTCTCTCTTAGGACATATCACTAGCTACTTACATAGGTGACATAACCACTGAGTATTATTTAATTAGGTAGGGTTAAACAACATGACGATTGCATGTAATGATATTATACCTTACCTGTTTGAACTATATTTTGTGTTTCATCTTCAGTTCCTGATAAGTAGCTACATTTTGTGCTTGTTGGGTTGCACCTGCATAAATATTAACATGCGCGCACACGTACAATAAGTGGAACACTGTTAATAAAACTTTTTTTCAATTATTACTCTCACCATTGACTCGGGCAGCATTTTTTTTTTTGCCACGCCAGCTCACGTAATTTGGCTACTGTATTATTTTTTTCCTAAATATATACTCAAAATATATATACGCACCTATTTCGACCTCCACTGGGTTGAAGTGCGAGGATTGAGCCCGGTTTTTTCTCCTGTTGCTGTGCTGATCCGTGTTATCTGCGTTCCATTGATGAGGGCTTTGTACCTCCTCGTGCACGAGCTTTACTCATGGTTAAAGTAACTCAGAGTTGACTGAACTAACCGTTATCCCCCGTTCTGAAACCGAAAACTCTGAGTTGGACAGTTCAGGATTGGTCAACCCAGAGTTCAGATTTTAACTCAGGGATTGTTAAACCTGCTTTCTGAAATACCCCCCATTGTGTCATTCCAATGTTGTTATTGTTCTCTGACACTGTCACTTGACACTAAGTTCAAGGATACTCTTTGGGTGGAGTGTGAAGAGCAGGAGTCGAATAGGGCCAGCTGTCCAGTGTTTGAGGACATAGTTTGGCTCTGGCTCAAAGTGTTGTTAAAATACCCATACCACAACCCTGCATCAATTTCTGAACTATTTTAACAAAACTAAAAAGTTGTTACATTACTTTATCATGTTAATGAACTTTTGATGTGATTGCTTTCTTTTTGGTTATGTCTTTTTTAATCATTCTGTCTAGCATGAACTCAATAGGCAACTGTCTTCTGTGGTCAAATTGTTCTGTAAAGCAGAACACTGTGTGGTCGTTAAATCTCACTCCTGTCTCTTTTAGAAAAACAAACATTGAAAATCCACAGATTTTTTTATTGTAATGTAGTTTTATTTGCATATTTTAAGCCTTAAATCTTTGGTAATGTTAATTCCATAGTATAAAATCTACAGTTGGCTTGGCTGATGTATCATCTCCCGAATTATTGGGATAAATGATTTTATCATGTTATTTAAATTTATAAGTACCCCACTTGACCAGCATGCAATCCCCTATGTAAGCAATCTTCTGCATCTCATTGCGAGAGCAGAGAGAATTATAACAGCAAATCTTAATCATAATTAATAGTAATAGTGAAATAATAATAAGGTGTGCGCTATCAGTTGTATCCTGTGTATGTTTCTGAGAGACTGTGTCTTCATGTTAATTAACATATCTGCGTGCTGTCAGCCTTCTTTGTCTGTTTTTATAGTAATTTAAAGTTTTTAACATCATAGGCTGGTTACACAAATCATTTTGTGACACCCTTCTTCTGTAGTCTAGAAGCTCGACCATTTTTCAGTCCCTACCGGAGATTAGGTCACATGTTCCAGAATTTCTTTGATTTACTTGCATCTATAACAGCATTCATTACCAGACAATAATTCTACAATATTATATTTCAAGTGGGGTTTTAAACACAAGTATTTCTAATAATTAGTTGGTGATATTATGTTTGTGTGATTTTACTTAAATGCAGATTTTAAAAAAAGAGCCAAAACTATAAAAATGTCATGAGGCAATGGATTGTGATAGAACGCATAAGATGATAATTTGCATAATATCGGGATATTCGATAATGTCATTTAGCGGTCCATGGTTAGTCTATAGTACTGTGCAGACAGTAATGCAATAGTTTGCCAAGGATATACACCTTAAATACTTTTCACAGACAGATTTTATTTCATAAAGCCTTCTTTGATCATATTGTACTTAATGTTTCAGTACCATATGCTTAATTAAAGAGTAGACAGGGGACTCAAGGGATGCTTTGGGATTAAAATGAGCCCAGAGGAGAGTAAATTATAATAAAGGGGCCCAAGATTTGTAAGTCTACTTCTAAGATAATCTTAGTTTTTAAATTAGTTGTAGTGTTTCATTCTTTGTCATCTTTCAATAAAAATGCCTTTTAAAAGTCAATCTCCTATATGAAGATGGACAGCTGGCCTGTCGAGGTTTAGGGAGTCCACACTGTCAGCACTGAATTCTATTAGTACTCAGCCAGTTTTTGTCCCTGGTGCTGACATGTTGCATGTTGTTGACACAGTTGTGTTTCACATTATCATCCATACTACTACAAATTTTTCTTGAGAATACAACTGTAAAAATTGCAATGTTTTTATATAATGATTGATGGAAACCAGTTCTAACTATACACCTGCAAGCTGTAACAACAAACCTGGTTTGACCTATAACGTGGCCAGTAAGTTTATACTATGTTTATAAACCAAGTAATGCTACTTCATAAGATGTAATCATAGCAGCAAGTGTAAAAGAGTTTATAAATCAATGTTCTGTAGGGAATCGGATATGAGTGACATTCTTTTGAAAATGTTCAACCATCTCTGCTTTCATGCTTATGTTACATGTTCCTGTATCTATACAGCACAGCAATCAGTGATTTTATTTTTCTTTTGCCTTCAGGGTCGTACTTGTGGTTAGAGGGGTTAACGAGGATCATACTATAGAATTTTTTTGGAGATTTGGCAGTTCTGCAAGCTTTCCATTTTCAGTTGCGTGGCTGTAGTACCAGACATCTAGCATCTGATACAATACATAGCGTAGGGGTTGAAATAGAGGAAAAGGTCAGCTAAGTTTAGACAGTAGTGTGTTTAGAATGTTTGGAAAATTTGAAATTTTAAGTGGAAGTGAAAGCTAGTAGCAATGGCAAAAGTCATACTTGCAAAGTTTTGTTAACACTGCTGTTTATTGTTGAAGAGGTATTTTGGTTGACTGGAAGTGTAAACCCAGGAAAACAACTTCTTGTGTCAGACAGGACATACCAGCCTGTAAACCTTAAACTCCTGTGGTCTCTCTCTCTCTCTCTCTCTGTCTGTCTCTGTCTCTCTGTCTCTCTCTTTCTCTCTCTCACACACACACACACACAGCTGCAGTTTTAGTAAAACAAATAACGTTTCCTTATGAGGACCAGCAAAATGTCCCCAAAAGGTAAAACAAATCCTTATAAAGAAACTTAGTCATATAAACTTGGCCCCAACACACACACACACACGCACGCACGCACGCACACACGCACACATGTCTACCATGCACAGTTGGAGACCCCTGAACTTTTGTTGTGCCCTCTGAGCAGACAGGCTTCCTGGACCAATTAATGTAAGGGGATAATTATGTGGTAGACAAGACCCTTGTTGGAGAGGTGGGGAACACTGTGTTAAGAGTATGTTGATTTGCTGAATTCTGAGCATACTCTTCATAAACCAGGCCTATTAAAGTTTTACTCTGTGGTGCACTGGAGACATGTACAGAAATAAATTATTCTAACTAAAGCTTCACTATACAGACCATACTACAGAACATTATAGCCATTTTATCAGCTGCCTGGCAATGGTGGATAAAAGTGATTTCTGAGGGCTGGTATATTGATAATGATTTGAGTATTGGCTAGGTACTGTGCTCTTGTACTTGTATGCTTAGTTGAACTCGTATATGAAAAGTGCCCATACAGGTAGAGCATGATACCTTGTGACTTTATTTTAGTGGGTTCCAATCTCCATCATTATCTTAACTGAGCAATGGATAGACATGGATTTCACTGTTCAAACAGATTAATATTGTTGGCTTGTGCATAGGCCAGGCAACAGTAACAGACAACTTCAGCCATTTCTAAAAGGTTTGTTCACAAATAACACATAACTGTTATATGTAACAGTATAAAAACCATATAAAAAAGATGACGAACCGTATTAAACAAAAATATAAATGAGTTGGGATCCAAGTGCAGTTAGCTCCAGTTGGTACTAATAACTGAAATAAAACTAAATTAATGAAAGGAAACCGAACCGAAGACATAACAGGCAAATAAAACTAAATAAAAGAAAATGCACAACGTAAGCGCCTAGTACCGCTATTCACAGCACACTTATGGCGTGCCTCCGTTGCGCAATCGGTGCTTCGGGTCCTGCGCCTGCGCAGTGAACGGAAGCCAGACCGGAGCTTCCGCGAGCTTGTGCCGCTCAAACCGCGGTTAAATGTGGCCGTAAGAGTGTGGCACGGTCACGGGAAAACGAAGAGGACATGGAGAACACTCAGCGTCCTCTTCAAAGCGTGATCAGGGAAGAAACACTCCCGATCGCGGCGAGGAGGGGGGGCGACGGCGTGAGAGAGCGAGAGAGACAGCGGAGGCGGAGCAGCCCAGCAAAAGAAACTAAAACTAAATATAAATAAAGCTGTTCATACCCTATCTAGGGCCCTGTTAACCTAGGCCTAACCTCCTGGCAGTCTCCATCTGAGGGTCTTGATACCCCCAGAACGTACCACTGTCCCTAAAAGAAAATAAAATAACGATAGGAAAAAGGTCTCGCTCTAAAGAAAGCGCTGTCTCAAAGCCGGCAGCGTGATCGTGTGTCCGTGAGAGCATGAGCCGGGTGCAGCGGGAAGCACGTGGGATGCATGGAATGCAGCGACACTGAGCGAGCCCCAAAGGTGTGCTTATAAGGACTCGACTGCAGGTGTCGCCACTTAACCATAGAAAGCCCGTGTAGGGCTGATGCATGCTCGATCGCGCTGCTGCAGCTCACGCTGCCAAGCCGGGATAACTCCTGGCCATTAGCGGCCAAAGAGTGATTCCTGACAATAACTGCATATTTTAAACATTCTGTTTTATTATATTCTTGTTTAGATATATTATACCTCAGCTAGCTAATTAACATACTCAACACGTTACAAAGATTATTATTACTAAGATATTTTTATAAGAACGTAAGCTTCCAAACAGCCTTAAGTAGGATTTAAACCAAGAAAGTGCTGATCCCTTAATACCTACAGTATTTTCTAGTCTGTTTAGTAAAACATCATGATCTATAGTGTCAAATGCTGCACTTAAATCTAACAGAACAAGAAAAGAAACACATCCCTTATCTGAGGACATTAACAAGTCATTTAGTACCCTAATTAATGCTGTTTCAGTACTATGATGGGGCCTGAAGCAGACTGAAAGTTCATTAAATTTCATTCCTTTGGAGGGTAGGTAAACTGCAGAGCTGCTTGATAGACGGCTTTTTCTAGATTTTGGGACAGAAACGGTAGATTTGAATTGAATTAGATTTGAAAATTGGTCTATAATTAAATATCAACGTAGCAAACTAAGACTTACACTTATGGATTAATTTTTAATTAAACTTGGTTAATTAAAAATTATATATTTAATTATTTAAGAAAATACGAGGCACCACCAATCGATAATGATAAATTATAAATAATTCACTGGCCGATCTGGAAACCAGGAAAAAGAAAAAACCAACCTTGATCAGTTAGTTCTTGAATGTTGAATTCCGAGTGTTTTCTCGACCTTTGAATGAATGACTGAGCTCTCAAAACAGGCGGTTGGTAACTTCAAAAAAGGTTTTATAAAACAAAAGTTTATTAACTACAAAACAAGGCAATAACAACGATTATCTAAGGTAATAAACGAGTGTATCACAGAGTTAAAATTCCTAAAATGACGATGGAACAGTATATATACACAGTATGGAGAACAGGGAGGGAATAATGGCAAGCGTTAACAATTACAGTGTAACATCGGAAACCAAGCGATGTGAGTCTATGTAAACTTTCGGTCGCGTATAAATTACAACGTGCAATGCTATGTAACCTTAATAAGTTGAGTGGGGTGGATAGTATGTTAAATTACTTAGGGTGAATAAGTCTATGTTGAAGCGTGGTTTAAAGGATTTAAACAAATTGAGACACGAGCATCAGGGAACCAGATTATTAAGCATAAAATGGTACTCGCCTTGGAAGGGCACTCGAGTGGTTGGGCATTTCCCACCTGGCCCAGCCGCCCAAAGGCACGAATATTGGGGGCTTTACCGTCCGTCTGGCACACCGTAAAACTCTGACCGGACTTCTTCAGCGGCTGAGCTCTTTGGTTAATGCCGACACCACGTGACTTGGTGACTTAAAATGCGTCCTTCCCGAATTTAGCGGAGGGCTAACGCGTATCGGCGTCTCGCATGGGTACAAACTCAGGATTTATCTTGGCCACAGATAAAGGTGGGAGTTGGCGCGTTTTAATACCACGAGCTCAACAAAAACTGAAAAACTTGGATGGTACAAAAATGGTCGAGCGTAGGAGTCTGGTTGGTCTTTAGCTATATTCTAGTTCGCGATAGCGAAAACTAATTAAGACTACTGTATACAGGAAACTTTAAGGAAATGCGAAAAAAAATTTGGGTTAAAATGAAATAATCAAAAAATGTTACAAAAAAGAAACATAAAACACATAAAGACACAGCTACACACGAATTTGAGCTAACTTAACTTCCCGGTCTCGTCCCGGTTGCTTTTGAATGCTCCAGCTCAGGGGGCGGCTGAGGCGGGACATAAGTAGTTGCCCTACTAGCAATAGAAGGGCATCATCAGTAAAGCTCTCCTATCCGGTTGCCTTATTCACATAAGCGACAGACGTCTAACTTGGATTAAATAATATTCCTACGTACTAAAAGAGATTGAAAAGTATCACACAATAAACCAAAAAATCCCAAAGTTACAGTTTAGATGCAGACTTCGGTTGTAAGGTTCAGATGATCCAAAAAGCACCTTGAATGATAAACTTAGAAACATCGTTAAAGCATTTAACTACAGCACCGGCATTTTACTATACTTTTAACTTAACAATACTTGAATTAATACCAAGTGTAGGAAACGGTACATGTTAAATAACATCATGTTGTTGCACAAAATATCAAAAACCCGAGCGATCAAAACACATCGGCAAAAGCGTTATTTTATAATCATACTAAACCAGATAATAACCCCACAGTTCACTCAAAAACCCGACGGAACGCAGAAAGTGGGAAGGAGATGTTATACCACAAGAGGGGGACATTCACTCAGGAGGTATGGATATGAAAGAATACTGATAATCCAGTAAATGATACAATGTTTATTAGTATCTGTGAACCTCCGGTGTGTGCGAACATAACACAGCATATGCCTTGCACACCACATATTCGTGTATGAATCATTAATACGGTTATATTAGCATTGTTTGGACTTTTCATGGGATCCCCTACACAACTACATGGTATTGGTTCCTATGTCAACCTAATTCAAGGTTCTCGATCGAATCGATGTGAACGTTCCCAGAAGAGTTTAAATACAATTTAAAGTTTGTTCTTAGCAGCTTACACACACTAAATAACGCTGCCCTGACCCGTCTGGTTTTTTTTTAAGAGGACACGGCCCCCTAGTCTCTTGACCGTTTATTGATGTCGTTAACTTCCGGGGCGGCCCCTCCTTCTCCGGGCCAGGCTTGCCGGTCGATAAGGTTGTGCACAAGAGTTAGGGATTCTGTGTGTGACAGAGTTCAACAGGTTTTGGAAACGAAAGCACAGCGCACAATTTTTGCCAAAACGTCAGACAGACAATAAGAGAATCAGCTTGGTGGCTTGAAAACGTTGACTATGATAGCCCACAGGACCCCTTAGTTTATGATTGGAGAATGTCGAACGGTCTCTCCTGTCTTGTTGACCCAGACGTGTCACAAATCCATTGGAGTCAAAGCTGGCGGGGGCTCAAAGATCCTGTCCCGAGTACGAGCATCGTGAATTCAAGAGGTTGTAAGTATACGACTGGGGGAAAGAAGGTAAGCCGAGGGAGATACCAAGCGATCCCCACGACATCACAAAAGGGTCAAGATGGATTTTACTCAGTGTTTGATAACGGCAGGACTTAAAGGATTTGGCACATAACCTAAGGTAAGGGAGGTATGAATTTTAAATAGCTAACACTGGCTCCTATAACAATAGGTATACTTGTTGAGTAGACGGTAGGACTTGGATCTAATAAACATGTTGATGACTTAGATGAGCTGATCAGTGCAGATAGTTCAGTATTAGTAATTGGGGTAAAAGATTCTAATCTTGATTTACAGCTCATTAAACAGATGTCTTCACTAGTTCTGCATCTGGAAGGTGGCTGAATAGTTTGGTGATGTGATGAGCATTGAGTTTTATGTCTAATATCTTATCATTAAAGAAAGTCATGAAATCATTACTGTTAAAATTACACAGCATGGGAGAGTCTGTGGGGTTTTTTGTTAATTTGGAGACTGTATTAAAGAGAAATCTTCGATTATTCTTATTTTTCTCTATGATTGAGGAGAAGTATGCAGCCTTAGCTTTAATAAGGGCATGCTTATACTCTACCATGCTGTCCCTCCAAGCAACCTCCAATTTACTATGTCTCCACTTGCGCTCTAGATGCCGTGTTATTTGCTTTAAGGTACGGGTGTGGTCATTATACTATGGTGCTAGCCTTTTTTCCCTAATGCGTTTCACCCTAGCAGGAGCAATCGTGTCCAGGGTTGAGCGAAGCACACATTCTAATTGGTCATTTGCACACTCAAGGTGATTTCTCTCCTTAGGTGTATTAAATTTCAAGTCTGGTAGGTTTTTAATAAACGCAGCTGGAGTAGCAGATGTGATAGTGCGCTTGGTGTGATAACGAGGCAGAAGGATTTTATTTATTACAGATAGCTCAAATACTAAAAGATAGTGATCTGAAATCGAATCACTTTGCAGGAAAACATCAAGGTTATCTATATTGATACCAAATGTTAATATTAGATCTAAAGTATGATTACAGCGGTGGGTTGGTCCCATCACATTCTGAGTGATACCCATGGATTCTAAGATGGATTCGAAAGCAATTCTAAGTGGATCCTGTTCATTGTCAAAGTGAATATTGAACTCACTTACAATTAAAGCCTTATCTGTTGACAGTATTAAGCAAGAAAGAAATTTAGCAAATTCCTAAAAAGATTCTGAATAGGGACCAGGAGGACGGTAAATAGTGATAAGCTGAAAAAAAATGTGGTTTTGACTTCCATAATGATGGATCAGTCACATTAAGAATCAGTATTTCATTAGCCCTGTAATGGGATTTAGTTGTAACACCTAGCTCTTTGTCAAAAATTGTGGCTATGCCTCCCCCGACCATTAGGACGAGGGCGATTAGCATGACTGCATCCAGGAGGTGAGGCTTCATTTAAGGCTAAATATTCATCAGGTCTAATCCAAGTCTCAGTGAGACAGAGAGCATGTAAACGTTTATCAGTGATTATTTCATTTAAAATCACTGCTTTGTTTGTAAGTGATCTAACGTTAAGTAATCCTAGCTTTAGTCTAATGTTGTTATTTCTTTGGGAGCTATTTGTGCTATCTGGGAAGCTATCTCTTTATACTAATGAGGTTATTAAAACAGACCTTTTGAGAGCGTTTACGTTTAGGGCAGATGCGGGTAACAGACACAGTTTCAATAATGTGGGTTCTGGGTGACGGTATATGGCTACCAGCAGACAGTTGGTTAAGCCGGTTTGTCTGCTGCCTGACCCCTGCTCTGGATAGTCAGCCCCTAACCAATCGGGCCATAAGACTATGGGCAATGTTGCAGGAGATGAGAGCGGCACCCTTCCGAGTGGGATGGACACCGTCCCATCCTAAAAGGCCAGGCTTACCCTCAAAGGCTGTCCAGTTGTCTATAAAGCCCACGTTGTTTTCAGAGCACCACTTGGACAGCCAGCAGTTCAGCGACCATAACCTGCTGTAGGCTTGGTCACCTCGCCGCATTGGGATGGGGCCAGAGCACACTACTGCATCGGACATCGCCTTCACCACTCTAACCACCTCTACAAAATTAGCCTTAGTAACCTCTGACTGACGAAGGCGTATATCATTAGCCCCTACACGAATAACTATCGTAGAGAATCTACGGCTCTCGAGTTCACTAAGAATCGTTACAATGTCCGGCACTCTAGCTCCGTGGATACATGTAACTCTAGCTGCTGGTGTCCCTAAAGGGGTAGCTACTTTCACGTGTCGTAAAATAGAGTCACCTATGACCAGAGCTCTTTCAACAGGCTGCTCAGTGGGTGCATCACTGAGGAGGGCAAACCTGTTGGACTCGTGAACAGGTAAAGAGTGGTGCTCTTGTGGACTAGCCTTATGACTACATCGCTGAACCGTCACCCACTTGTCCTGCTGCGAGGGCTCTGCCGAGATGGGGGCTCTAACTTCACCTTTGGCATCCAGATCTGCTTAGCTAGGAGCTGAGCTAGCCTTCTCTAATGTCTGGATGCACGCCTCTAAAACTACAATCTTCTCCGTCAGACTGGCTACAAGCCTACACCTATCACAAGTAAAATTTAAACTAATGACAGAGGAAGAATAGCTAAACATGCCACACTCGGCACAGGGAACAAGCAAGCAGAAGCCATGTTAATACAATTAATGAATTAAAGGTACTTAGCTTCGGGTGGTGTTGTGGGGTGCCAATCCGCCGGTACGAGAATAAAATAATTACGATGTTGTAAAAACCTACTATATATATACGATTATATATGATACAGATGCGATCGGGAATTGAAATAGTTCAAAGGTAATAAGCTGCTAACAACTACGAAACGGCGTGCGTCCTGTGTGCAACCGCGGAGAATCAGTCTGGGTTGCCAGATCCTCGCAATCCTCGCGCCAGTTCTCTCAGCCTTTATTAGATGTTTGCACCATAGCCTGTATTGTGCTAAGATTTTACACAGGTGTGGAAAAATGCTGCAGAGTAATAATGCTTTCAAACATGGAAGTGTTAGTAGTTTATTTTTGTCAGTTAACAACATGCAAAGTGAATGAACAAAAGAGAAATCCAAATCAAATCAATATTTGGTGTAACCACCCTTTTCCTTCAGTTCTTCTAAGTATACTCGCACACAATTTCTGAAAGAACTTACCAAGGAGGTTGTTCCAGACATTCTGGAGAACTAACCACAGATCTTCTGTGGATGTAGGCTTGCTCAGATCCTTGGGTCTCTTCGTGTAATCCCAGACAGACTCGATGATGTTGAGATCAGAGTTCCGGTGTGTCCATATCCTCATTTCCAGGACTCCTTGTTCTTCTTTACACTGAAGATAGTTTTTGGTGACATTGGCTGTAGCCACAATTCTTCCATGAAGACCACTTCTGACCAGACTTCTCAGAACAGTCAATGGGTGTGTCAGTGCCCCACTGGTTTCTGCCACTTCTTTGCTGATGGCACTGCTGGACATTTTTCAGTTTTTAAGGGAAGTAAGCATGAGGTGCCTGACCACTGCATCTACGGTCCTCAGCATTGCCCATTTCTTTGTACTTTTTCAAACGAGCTTTAACCTCCAGTCTACTTTGAAATCCTTGCCTGGGAGAAACCTTGCTGATGCAGTATACCTACCTTGTGTCTTGTTACTGTGCTCAGACTTGCCATGGTTGTATGTCCTGTGACACAAAACTGTTTTCCCACAACCTTACCTTTGTAGCAGAGTTTGGCTGTTCCTCACCCAGTTTTATGCCTCCTTCTTTTTCATTTAATGGCTGTGTTGCAAATGATAATTATTATCATCGGTTTGGTATAATTGGTTAATCACACACCTGACTATAATCCTACAAATTACCAGACTGTGTGAGTGTACCAAGAAGAATTGATGTTGTTTTGAAGGCATAGGGTGGTCACACCGAGTATTGGTTTGATTTAGATTTCTCTTGTTCTTTCACTTCGCATTTTAATTGACACAAATGAACTATTACTACTTCTATTGTAAAACCGTTCTTACTTTGTAGCATTTTATTTCACACCTGTCTAATACTTTAGCATAGTACTGTACATCAATTGTTTTTATTTTCAAAAAAATTCTAAAATGCAAAGTTATTACAAATAGATATACATTATTTTGGTCTGACTGTTTTTATTCTAGAAGTGAGTCGAGGCTTTGTGATACTTCCAGACTAAATGAGTATAAATATTAAATCACATCCTTGTTTTTTTCTGTGTAGAGTATGTTTTGTGATTTTTCCACACTTGTCAGGATGGAACGCGGTTGAGGTGGGGAATTTGAAAAAGGCCTTCATTAACAAAAGTTGTCATCACGCCAGACTGACTGTCGAGACATAGGTTAACAGAGACCTTGCCAGTCTCCTTCCCAAAATGAAATGACTCCAGGTTAACATTGGCACTGGACTCTGAATCTGAGACCTGAACTGAACACACACACACCAAACATTTGCTTGTTTTTAAGGGGAAATATGTAATATTGGATCATTTTCCTCAATAAATAAATGACCAAGTATAATATTTTTGTCTCATTTGTTTAACTGGGTTCTCTTTATATACTTTTAGGACTTGTGTGAAAAGCTGATGATGTTTTAGGTCATATTTATGCAGAAATATAGAAAATTATAAAGGGTTCACAAACTTTCAAGCACCATTGTAAGTAAAAATTATTTTTAATGAATTAAAATGTACCAATCGATACATTTGTGTTATTGTTTGTATAATAAACAGTTATTGGTAATTCTGTTCCTCAACTTTAATGACTGAAGGGCTTAGCCATGGAGTAACAATAGAATGGAACCATGTTACCTCAGGAAGGCTGATAAACAAATCGTTTCTTCTGTGCTCCTTATCTTAAAATCTAACAGTAAATGGCGATAAAGGAACTGTGGTGTAATCGCAATAATACACTTGGTTGTGCTTTAACGTAAGATATTGGCACGGGTGTTCTGATCTTCGATCTACAGCTGCAGCACACTCGTGCCAGTATCTCACGTTAAAGCACTCCTCTGGTGTAGTATTGCTTAATATATATATATATATATATATATAATATATATATATATATATATGATATATATATATATATTATATATATATATGCACCCACACATATGTGCTGGCCTGAAGTATGATTGTATGACACATTGGTTTTATGGTATTAGGTGTTAAAAAAGTTTTGGCTTAAACTATTTTAATGGCAGAGGGGAACATGCAGGGAGTTATAAGGCACAATAGTTCCCAATGAGAACTTATTCCAAATTCTCCACTGTTTTACCATCAGTAACATTACGTATTTAAATACTCCGACACGTGTTGGTTCATTGATGGTTTTGGATAATAAATAAAATATCTATATCAGCAGTGACTACAACACAAGTAAAAACATTTTATCCAAATATCACCAGTGATCCGACACGTGTTATCTGAGTTTTTAATATGTAATGGTTATTATCAGGGGGCTCATTCCCGCCACTAGGGGCCGCCGCGGCACCGCCACACGTCGCGGGCGGCCTCCTATAAAATGAGCCTCCAAATGCCGGCTTTCGGCGCACTGTCTTGTGAGACACCCGGCATTTCGGAGCGTTATCTTCGGCGTTACCCTTCGGTGGTTACCGCTTAAGGAGAGAGGTAGTCCCGTGTCGCAAAGGAGGCGGGATTTCGTAAAGGCAAAAGCCTTGAGGTAAAGCTAGGGCCTTAGGAAGTTAGGTAAGGGAAAGTTGGGGTAACGCCACTTACCGCTTTCTTCCCGGCTGCCCGAAGGCGCTCGTGGTATTTTCCCCGTCCGGCGGCCCCGCCCGGGGCCGATCGTTCCCCCAGTTTCCTCGCGTCGTTACTGGCCGTACCTCCGGGCCTGGTTAATCCCTGGGCGAAACGTTACCTTCCGTCCCCACGCATTATTATTATACGTCCACTTCCACCCTAGATTACGCGCCGGCTGCGTTGTTAGCCGCGTGGGCTCGAAAAAAAAATCCCCGGCGCATGCGCGATACAGCGCCCTCCTCGGTGAGCAGAACCACACCCAACACCCACACCCGCTCCGGTGCTAGAGCGATGAAGGCCACACACACCCCACAGCATTCCTGACTCGTGAGCAGAAGCCACCACCCACACACACCGCTCCGGTTGCTAGAGCGCTGAAGCCACCACACACAGGCATTCCTATTCGGAGAGCAGAATGCCCACACACCACACACAGGCAGTCTTATTCGGAAGTAAGGAGCCACACACACTAAATCGTCCTGTTGCTAAGAGCTGATGAAGCCACACACACGTCACCGCTTGATCATACACGCAGCGCTTTCTCCTAACATTCAGAGCGCAGAGGCGCATACACACACTGCACGCTCGGCCACCCTCGGCCACACAAACAGTGCCCGCTCGATTAGAGCGCCGTGCATCCTCCATTTCCCATCGCTCTGTTTAGAGCAATATAAGGGCTTTTTCCCGTTCTTTGTGCCCATACCATGGTTATTTGAAAATCTCATTTTGTGCGTTCGCTAGGAAGCGAACTCCTTTGTTTGTCCGTGGCTTACAGCTGTCCTCCCTTCTGTCGTTCACCACACCCGTGGCTAGCGGGTTAGTATTCCCGCCCCGATCTCGGTGGGACTCTGGTTATCGAATCAAGGGACAGGTGTCGCCAGCAGGTGTCACGCGCGTCAGAAGGGCTCCTCTTTCTTTTTGCCTTTCATTTCACCTATTTTCCCGCCTTTTGGGATATTCCCTGCGCTTGGGTCCTTATTCCTTTTTTGGCGTGCCCCTCCCGGGCCCCCCGAACAGTACAGTGCGGCCCAGTATGGATTCAGGCGGGGACGCCCAGTATGGGACCCCGAGGGGTCTCCAGCCACAGCGATGCAGTTATCGAAACCACCGCGAAAAAAAAAACCACACCCTGCGGCGTCGGTCATGAGCAGCAAACTGACCCTCTCACCCAGCAGGTTGTGGCCTGCCCGAGGCGGGTTCAAGGAGCTGTCCGTAAGCTCTCCGGCCTAGGTTGGTTCCCCCCCCACCTGTTTCCGTGTGCCTCCGGGCCTCCCTCCGCCTAGCCACGCGCGGAGTACACCCCCGAGCCGTGCCTGAACGGTTCGGGGGCGAACGAGCATTGTGATAGGGGTTTCCTGATGCAATGCTTCACTATCTTGAGCTACGCTCGTACCAGTTCCCATCGACCTCGCTCCCGTGTGGCGTAATCATCTCCCTCCTCTCTGGTCGGGCTATGGCCTGGGCCATGGCCCAGTGGGAAGCCAGGTCTCCTGCCGTGGGATGAGGCGGGGCCTTTGCTGAGGCTTCCAAAGGGACCTTTTTCCATCCGCGGGGGGACGTAGTGCGGGCCTCCCGCTGGCAAGTCTCTCGCCCCCCACACCCCCCAAGGCGCAGGTCGGGTTGGGGCCGAATACACCGTCGAAGTTCCAAAACCTGGCCGGCGGGAGAGCGGTTGGAAGAGGCAGCCCTCATCTCCCAGCTACGAACGGGGGATCAGGATCCCTCCTTAAGGATGAGTGCCGTTCGGGATCCTCCTGGCCACGCTCGACGACCCTATATAACCTCGCCACGACCATCGACTCTCGCGCGGGAAGGGCCCGTTGAGAAGGACAGGGCCTCGTAACCGCTCCGTCGCGTCGTGGCCAATCGTGCCCCCACCGGCTATAGCGCCCCGACTCCGACGCTCCTGAGCCCCAGGAGCTACGGGGGGGGGCTGGTTGGGGCCCTCCGGCGAAACCGAACCCCCATCTCGGCGTTGGGAGGAACACGCAAGGGCCTAGGCCTACCCACTCCCCCTATCGGGCCTTCACCTCACGGTTGTTCTTGGTAAGGGGGGAGAAACATCGGGTCAGCCTCGCCGCCCTAGGACTCCATTCTGAGAGGGTCACCTTCCTGTCACGCGAACGCCTACCTCAAGTTGGTCTGGGCTACTCCGTGGTGTTGCTCCACAAACCCAACAGACGTCTGGAGACACGGGTTCTATTTAGCGTGGTTCCCACCGTTGCCGGGGAGTCCTGGTTCGCTCAAGCGGTCCACCCACCATCGCAGAATCAGGTCGGAGGCGGGTGTCCGGTACCCGAACTTGTAGACCGTCCCGAACCCTACAGGGACTTGGGGTGGTCTTCAGTAAAGGCCGCAGCCCAAGTTCTCCCCCCGGCACAGGCCATGGACTGCTCCATCAAACCTCCTGCCGGGCGCAAGACCCTCGGGGGGCGGCTCTTCTCCCTGACGCCGTACCGAACAAGAGGGCCATGCGACAGTATACGGCCGAAGGGCCCTTCAAGCAGGGCTTTATCCGGCCATCTTCCCTCGCCAGCAGGGGCGGCTTCTTCTTCGTCGCCAAGAAAGGAGGGCTACCTGCGTGCCGTGTAGCGATTACCGGGGCTCAATGCGATCACGGTCAACGGGACCGCTACCCCCTGCCTATATTGACTTGCACTCTCTTTGGGTTGATGAACCGCGCACGGCTGTCTTCCAACGGCTTATCAATGACGTGCTCCGGGAGGCCCTGGATCGATATGGTCGTCATACATCGACGATATTCTGATCTTCAGCCGGGACACTCGAGGAGCACGTCGGTCACGTCCGTCGGGTCTTGACAACTACTTTTGGAGAAACCGGCTGTTCGTGATGAAGCTGGAAAAAAATCGACCTTTCACACCCCCTCGGGGCCTTCTTGGAATCAAGGGTCGTGCGGATGGAACCGGCCAAGATCCAAGGCCGGTTGGCCCGACGGCCCAAGCCCACCTCCTCCGGCTTGCCAGCGGTTCCTGGGCTTTTCGGCGGATTTTTACGACGCTGCGTCGGGATTTCGGGACCCTGGCTGCCCCATTGACAGCCCTCACGACGTAGACCCCGGGCCCCTTTCCGCTGGACTCGGAGGCCGGTCGAGGTTACCAAGCCATCAAAGAACCGGCTCACCAAACCCCCGGTTCTCAGGTTTCCCGATACGGAGGAGCCAGCATAGCGATGGTAGCGCGTCCGACAGTCGGCGTGGGGGCCCTCCGTCCTATCCCAGCGCACCGGTTCGGACAGGTTAACTCCCACCGTGTGCCTACTTTTCCGATGGCTGTCCGCCGCCGAACGCAACGAACCCCATTGGCAGACCGGGCCGCTGTTGGCCATGAAGCTGGCGCTGTGGAGGAATGGCGGCATGGCTGGAAAGGCGCCAGTAACCCGTTCCTAGTATGGAACGGACCATAAGAACTGGCATACATCCAGCAGGCCAAACGGTCAATGCCCGCCAGGCCCGCGGTCCCTGTTTTTTGCCAGGTTCGCGTTTACGGTCACCTTCCGGCCGGGTTCCAAAAACGCTAAGCCCGACGCCCTATCCAGGCAGTGGGATCACTCGGGCTCCCCCTCCATCCAGGACCCCATTCTTCCGACTTCTCGGGTGGTTGCTGCCCTCACCTGGGCCATCGACGACGTGGTCACGAAGGCCCTTCGTCGCGAACCCGACCCCGGCAACGGTCCCCCGGGTCGTAGGTTCGTCCCGGCCTCCGTGCGCCCCAGAGTGATGCGCTGGGGGCACGAGGCGTCATTCGCGGCGCACCCTGGCCGCACAACCACCTACAAGCTCCTCCGACAGAGCTTTTGGTGGCCACGCATGGAGGAGGATATCCGGGAGTTCGTGGCCTCCTGCGAAGTTTGTGCACGCAACAAAACCCCCCGCAGGAGGCCCCCTGGTCTTCTTCATCCTCTCCCCGTGCCCGCTCGCCCCTGGTCGCACGTCTCACTGGACTTTGTCACGGGCTTGCCGCCATCCAGGGGCAACTTGGTCGTCCTAGTGGCGGTGGACCGGTTCTCCAAGGGGTGTAAGCTCGTGCCTCTGTCCAAACTACCCTCGGCCAAAGAGACGGCGGACCTTATCCTTCGGCACGTCGCTCGAGTGCACGGGTTCCCCCGGGACCTGCTGTCTGACCGGGGCCCCCAATTCGTCAGCCGCTTTTGGGCGGCCTTCTGTCGCTTGGTGGGGGCCACGGCTAGCCTTTCCTCTGGATTCCACCCGGAGTCTAACGGCCAGACCGAACGGGTGAACCAAGACCTGGCTCGCATGCTCCGGTGCCTAACGAAGGGTAACCCGTCCACGTGGGCGGAACATCTGCCGTGGGCCGAATTCGCCCATAACACTCTGTGGCACTCGGCTCTCGGTATGTCCCCGTTCGAGTGCCAGTTCGGTTTTCAGCCGCCCCTCTTCCCCCGCCAGGAGGCGGACGTGGGGGTCTCTTCGGCCGGGCAGTTCGTCCGTCGATGTCGGGAATCCTGGGCCAAGGCTCGGGCGGCGCTTACGGGTAGCGCAAAGTCCATGCGCCGGCAGGCCGATCGCAAGCGCAGGCCCGCGCCCTCCTACCGCCCGGGGCAACATGTCTGGCTGTCCACTCGGGACCTCCCGTTGAAGGGGACCTCGGGTAAGCTGGCTCCCAAATACGTGGGGCCCTTCAAGGTTCTCCGAAGGGCCAACCCGGTAAGCTACCATCTGGATCTGCCCCCCTCCATGAGGATCCACCCCACGTTCCACGCTTCCAAGCTCAAGCCCTACCTCTGCCAGACCCGAGTCCCGGCCAGGCCTTCTCCCCCTCCCCGGGTCGTCCAGGGGTCCCCGGCCTACGCGGTCCGTCAGTTACTGGACTCGCGGCGGGTTCAAGGCAGTACTCAGTTCCTGGTGGACTGGGAGGGGCGCGGGCCGGAGGAACGTTCGTGGGTCCCGGAACGCCACATCCTGGACCGGGCCCTCATCCGTGACTTCCGGAGGCGCCGTTCTTCCGATTTGGGGCCGTCTGGAGCCACCCGTAGGGGGGGGGTACTATCAGGGGGCGCATTCCCGCCACTAGGGGCCGCCGCGGCACCGCCACACGTCGCGGGCGGCCTCCTATAAAATGAGCTTCCAAATGCCGACCTTCGGCGCACTGTCTGATGAGACACCCGGCATTTTGGAGCGATATCTTCGGCGTTACCCTCCGATTGTTACCGCTTAAGGAGAGAGATAGTCGCGTCTCACGAAGGAGGCGGGATTTCGTAAAAGCAAAAGCCTTGAGGTAAAGCTAGGGCCTTAGGAAGTTAGGTTAGGGAAAGTTGGGGTAACGCCACTTACCGCTTTCTTCCCCGCTGCCCGAAGGCGCTCGCGGCCTTTTCCCCGCTCCGGCGGCCCCCGCCTGGACGCCGATCGCTCCGCTCCTCACGTTGTTCTTTCCGGCATAACTCCGGGCCTGGTTAATCCTGGGACGAGCATTCCATTCCGTCCCCACGCTTATTACAACGTTTACTCCCGGTCCTAGATACGCGCCGGCCACGGTAGCTGCGCTGGGCTCGAGAAAATCCCCGGCGCATGCGCAATCCAGCGCCTTCGCCACACACACACAGCGCTTCTGCGTCGGTGAGCAGAAGCCACACACACACACACAGCGCTCCGGTGCTAGAGCGCTGAAGCCACACACACTCATAGACATTCTGATTCGGAGAGCAGAAGCCACACAAACTCACATCGCTCCTGTTGCAGAGCGCTGAAGCCACACATACACCAGGCCCCCCATTCCCTATTCGGAGAGCAGAAGCCACACACACCACACAGGCATCTTATTCGGGAGAAAGGAGAATAGGAGGACACACACACTCATATCGCTCCTGTTGCTAAGCGTGACGCCACACACACGCTCACGCGCTTGATCATACACGCAGCGCTTCTCTCTCACATTCAGAGCGCAGAGGCCGCATACACACACTGCACGCTCGGCCACACACACAGTGCCCGCTCTGATTAGAGCGCCGTGCATCCTCCATTTCCCATCGCTCTGTTTAGAGCAATATACGGGACTTTTTCCCGTTCTTTCTGTTGCATCCCTGGTTATTTGAAATCTTCTTTTTTTGAGTTCGCTAGGAAGCGACTCCTTTGTTTGTCCGTTGGCTTACAGCTGTTCCTCCCTTCTGTCGTTCACCACACCCGTGGCTCAGCGGTAGTATTCCCGCCCCCGATCTCGGTGACTCTGGTATCGAATCCAGGGACAGGCTGTCGCCAGCGGGTGTCACGCGCGTCAGAAGGGATCCCTTCTTTTCTTTTTTCCTTTCCTTTCACCTATTTCCCGCCTTTTGCGGCGTCTCCCTGCGCTTGGGTCCGTTATTCCTTTTTTTGGCGTGCCCCTCCCGGGCCCCCCGTAACAGTTATTTAAGGGAAAAATTTAACCTAAAGGAAAAAAAAAGTTTTATTTAAATTATTTAAATATTCCTCCTCCATGAGCAGAATAAAATAATTACAATACATTTTAGACTTGACTTTCTGTGAGGGAGCTTTTAGAGGTGGATGTATAGGTCCTATCAACATCACAATTTTGACTCTTAACTTTCTATAGAATTCAGGATTTTATACCAAACCCCTGTGACTGACCATTTAAATAATCTCAGCCATTTCATTATGCACTGAAAATTCAGTGGCGTTCCACTCTAAGAACTGTTCTCTTAGTGTTCACACTGTTATACAGTGTTTCTATTTACTATGTGTACTTCATTTAGTTAGTACTATTTACTACGGTGGTAAATATTATTTTGTACATTATGTAACATTGCTTTTTATGTGTGTATGCATTTGTTGTTTACACTGTTGTATAACTGCTGTTATAATGTGTACAATTCAGTTGCACTAATTCTTTTTATTCAATAAAAGCTATGAACCAACTGCATCTGTATGTCTTATTAGTAATACAGCTTTCAACTAGACATGGATAAGAAATAAATGAGATCTCAGTGGTGTCTTATGTTTCTTACTTGGATCTCTTTTATGTCTGAATAGAAGCTTATTCTCTTTAAAGGTTCATATAAGACATAAATGAGAAACATATAAACATAATTCCAGCAGTCAATTCAGTCTAGAATGAGATCTTTCATTTTTTCCTTTGTCTCTCCAATGTCTTACAAATTATTTCTTATGTGTTTCTCCTTTTTTCTCCTAAGGGGGGTTTAGGAGAAATAAATCAGAAATAGCTAAGCCTTTGTTGAGACAAAATTAAGAACTTATCTATTTCTCCTGAGACATAGAAAAGACCATCTTAAGAAATACTTTTTGCCTTTGGGATGTTATCAAGTGTAACAGCTTTTAAGGCATTGTTTATGAAAGTTTGTAATAAGTAATACCTCGAAAATAGTAAAACTTTTAAAAATGCATGACTAAAATTAGGCTATTTTTGACTATATTACTATACTACAGTGTTTCTAGTTTAGTAAAACTGAAAAGATCAGTGCTTTAACAGATATAAATGCTAATACAAACTACTCAAAGAACAGAAGGCAGGATGTAGGAAATCAGAACTCACTGGTGTGGGAGGGGCTGGCTTGTTTTCATAGCTTGTTTAGTCATCATGTTAGATCTACAGCATATGTGTTTTCTTACACTCTGTTCATAGTTGTCATGTTGAAACTATCTGCAAAACAAACACACAGTTCAATTTTGCTGTCTGGTTGTTTTATATTGATTTGAGACATTCATGCATTCACACTGCCATACTCAGACAGAAACATAGGAAGACAGGATGTCTCTGAGTATTGTAAGCAGGGTATAATGGCTTGATATTATTGGAGCCTCTAAGATAACACACATCCCTATACATGATATGGCAAATCATAAACAATGGGGGCCAAAAGGTCCCGAGACCACTAATGAAAATCAATCTATTTTCATTACAAATCATATAGTCAGCATAACAATTTAAGTGAAAAATTGTTCAAAATCTTTGTACAAAATACATGAAGATGTTATATATTACATACTATCATAATACATTTTAGAATTTGTGTTTAGTGTGCTGCCTTTTGCTGTAATAACATTGCCCAAAGGAAAAAAGTATTTCTTAAGATGGTCTTTTCTATGGCTCAGGAGAAATAGATAAGTTCTTAATTTTGTCTCATCAAAGGCTTATCTATTTCTGATTTATTTCTCCTAAACCCCCCTTAGGAGAAAAAAGGAGAAACACATAAGAAATAATTTGTAAGACATTGGAGAGACAAAGGAGAAAATGATAAGATCTCATTCTAGACTGATTTACTGCTGAATGATGTCGTATATGTTTCTCATTTATGTCTTATATGAACCTTTAAAGAGAATAAGCTTCTATTCAGACATAAAAGAGATCCAAGTAAGAAACATAAGACACCACTGAGATCTTATTTATTTCTTATCCATGTCTAGTTGAAAGCTGCATTACTAATACCTGGAGAAACTCCTAAGACATACAGATGCAGTTGGTTCAGAGCTTTTATTGTATAAAAAGAATTAGTGCAACTGAATTGTACGCATTATAACAGCAGTTATACAACAGTGTAAACACAACAAAGGCATACACACATAAAAACCAATGTTACATAATGTACAAAATAATATTTACCAACGTAGTAAATAGTACTAACTAAATGAAGTACACATAGTAAATAGAAACACTGCATAACAATGTGAACACTAAGAGAACAGTTCTTAGAGTGGAACACCACTGAACTGTCAGTGCATAATGAAATGGCTGAGATGATTTAAATGGTCAGTCACAGGGGTTTGCTATAAAATCCTGAATTCTATAGAAAGTTAGAGTCAAAACTAGACGCCCACCTCTAAAAGCTCCCTCACAGAAAGTCAAGTCTAAATGTATTGTAATCATTTTATTCTGCTCATGGAGGAGGAATATATAAATAATTTAATTAAAACTTCTTTTTCCTTTAGATTAAATTTTTCCCTTAAATAACCATTACATATTAAAAACTCAGATAACATGTGTCGGATCACTGGTGATATTTGGGTAAAATGTTTTTATTTGTGTTGTAGTCACTGCTGATAACCATTTTATTTAATATCCAAAACCATCAATGAACCAACACGTGTCTGGGTTTTTAAATAAGTAATGTTACTGATGGTAAACAGTGGAGAATTTGGAATAAGTTCTCATTGGGGACTATTGTGCCTTATAACTCCCTGCATGTTCCCCTCTGCCATTAAAATACAGTTCAAGCCAAAACTTTTTAACACCCAAACTGCCATAAAACACAATGTGTCAGACATCATACTTCAGGCAGCACATATGTGTGTACATATATATATATATATATATATATATATCTATATATATATATATATATTATATATATATATATATATATATATATATACATAAGCAATAATACACGAGAGGGAGTGCTTTAACGTGAGATACTGGCACAAGTGTGCTGCAGCTGTAGATCGAAGATCAGAACACACGTGCCAGTATCTCACGTTAAAGCCCGACCTCGAGTGTATTACTGCGATTTATACCACAGTTCCTTTTATCGCCATTTACTGTTAGATTTTAAGATAAGGAGCACAGAAGAAACGATTTTGTTTATCAGCCTCCCTGAGGTAAAATAGTTCCATTCTATTGTTACCCCGCGGCTAAGCCCTTCAGTTATTAAGTCAAGGAACAGAATTACCAATAACTATTTATTATACAGACAATAACACAAATGTATCGATTGGTAAATTTTAATTCATTAAAAAATAATGTTTACTTACAATGGTGCTTGAACGTTTGTGAACCCTTTATAATTTTCTATATTTCTGCATAAATATGACCTAAAAACATCATCAGCTTTTCACACAAGTCCTAAAAGTAATAAAGAGAACCCAGTTAAACAAATGAGACAAAAATATTATACTTGGTCATGTATTTATTGAGGAAAATGATCCAATATTACATATTAGTGAGTAGCAAAAGTATGTGAACCTCTAGGATTAGCAGTTAATTGGAAGTGTGAAAATTAGAGTCAAGTGTTTTCAGTCAATCAGAAGAACACTGAACAACAATGGTGTGCATGGCAGGGCTGCAAGGAGAAAGCTACTGCTCTCCAAAAAAAACATTGTTTGCTCGTCTGAAGTTTGCTAAAGATCACATGGACAAGCCAGAGGGCCATTGGAAGAATGTTTTATGGACGGATGAGACAAAAATAGGACTTTTTGGTTTAAAAGAAAAGTGTTATGTTTGTGAAGGCCCTTCTAAAAATGCCCTATGTTTTGTTTTTTCTTCGTTTTTTCATGTTGTGTGGGCTACACTACAGTTCCCATAATACTGTTCTGATTTTGGCGCCAAATTGACTGTTTGTTTCCGTTTTGTTGTGTCCATTTGGGTGGACTTTGAGCCTGAGTGACATATTGTTGTCCAATCTGACATGAGATTGGGTGGGGCTCTGGGTGTGTGTGTGGGTGTGTCAAGGAGGAGAGGGAGAAGAAGGTCTTGCGGTCATCGCGTGCATCCTTCTGGTGATTCTCTCGGCAGCTGACGTGAAGTTTGGAGACTTAGAATACTTTGTATTTCGGCTCAAACAGCGACCTTTCTGTCGGTTTGGTTACTAAGCCGTGTATGTCGCACTCCAACGGCAGAGGAAGAGCGGGACACGGAACGGAGACTAAACTGAGCATCGGATCGGGGGAGCACGTGTTCGATGAACTTCGCCAAGTTTTGTCATCACTCCTGAATGTGCGGGAAACTGACTGGACTAACCCGGATTGCTGTTTCAGTGAACCGCAAGTGAGAGCAGCGACTCGTGAGTACCTGCGTGTGCGCTGTTAACACGGATACTGAGCGGTTTCTTTGCAAACTTCCTGACCCGGTGAGTATTGCGGCAAATCATCCTGCTGACTCAAGGAGTCATTTTTCACCTGGGGGATTCATATATGTTCACCAACGAAAATGGCCACAGCAAGCGCTTAAGAACTGGACACACACACACACACACACACACACACTATTTGAACCATCGTTAAGTGTCTGCTAACGGGGGTTTGATAAATGTTGAATGTGCTTATTTTTGTTCCATGTTTAAACATTTATTTTCTTTAATGGTTTGTTTGTTTATTTAAGGGCACTATAATAAATATTACCCAGGTAACATTGTACATATTGTTTAGAAATCCTTTTTTCACTTAATACTTGAGATGTACGCTCCCTAAATTTCTTTAGGCGCCTTTAGGGAGGGGTTACATTTGGAGAAAGGAAAACACTGCATTCCAGCATAAGAACCTTATCCCATCTGTGAAACATGGTGGTGGTAGTATCATGGTTTGGGATTGTTTTGCTGCATCTGGGCCAGAATAGCTTGCCATCATTGATGAAACAATGAATTCTGAATTATATCAGAGAATTCTAAAGGAAAACATCTGCCCATGAACTGAATCTCAAGAGAAGGTGGGTCATGTAGCAACACACCGACCCTAAGCACACAAGCCGTTCTACCAAAGAATGGTTTAAAGAAGAATAAAGTTCATGTTTTGGAATGGCCAAGTCAAAGTCCTGACCTTAATCCAATGGAAATGTTGGGGAAGGACCTGAAGTGAGGGCTAATGTGAGGAAACCCACCAACATCCCAGAGCTGAAGCTGTTCTGTATGGAGGAATGGGCTAAAATCCCTCTAAGCCGGTGTGCAGAACTGATCAACAGCTACAGGAAACGTTTAGTTGCAGTTATTGTTGCACGGGAGGATACTGATATAGTATTGCCAATCACTAATATGCAATATTGGATCATTTTCCTCAATAAATAAATGACCAAGTATAAGATTTTTGTCTCATTTGTTTAACTGGGTTCTCTTTATCTACTTTTAGGACTTGTGTGAACATCTGATGTTATTTTAGGTCATATTTATGCAGAAATATAGAAAATTCTAAAGAGTTCACAAACTTTCAAGCACCATTGTAATTATTCACATTTTTTTTTTACATTTCCCCTTAAAAACAAACAAATGTTTGGTGTGTGTGTTTAGTTCAGGTCTCAGATTCAGAGTCCTGTACAGCTGTGTTCAAACAGCCAACGTTAACCTGGAGTCATTTCATCATTTTGGGAAGAAGGCTGGCAAGGTCTCTGTTCACCTGTGTCTCGACAGTCAGTCTGGCATGATGACGATCTTGTTAATGAAGGCCTTTTTTGAATTCCCCACCTCAACCGCGTTCCATCCCGGACAAGTGTGGAAAATCACAAAACATAATCTAAACAGAAAAAAAACAAGGATTGTTACGGGGGGCCAGGGAGGGGCACACCCAAAAATAAATAACGGACCCAAGCGCAGGGAACACCGCAAAAGGCGGGAATTAGGTGAAAGGAAAGAAAGGAAAAGAAAAGAAGGGATCCCTTCTGACGTGCGTGACACCCGCTGGCGATAGCCTGTCCCCGGATTCGATACCAGAGTCACCGAGTTCGGGGGCGAGAATGCTACCGCTGAGCCATGGGTGTGGTGACCGACAGAAGAGAGGAACAGCTGTAAGCCAACGGACAAACAAAGGAGTCGCTTCCTAGCGAACTCAAAAAAAAGGAGATTTCTTTCAAATAAAGGGATGCAACAGAAGGAATGGGAAAAGTCCCGTATTTTGCTCTAAACAGAGCGATGGGGAATGGAGGACGCACGGCGCTTTAATCAGAGCGAGCGCTCTGTGTGTGCGCTGTGTGTGTGTGTGTGTGTATGTGGCCTCTGCGCTCTGAATGAGAGAGAGAAGCGCTGCGTGTATGATCGAGCGCGTTACGCGTGTGTGTGGCTTCAGCGCTCCAGCACCAGAGCGTTGTGTGTGTGTGTGGCTTCTGCTCTCTGAATCAGAACGCCTACGAGTGTGTGTGGCTTCAGCGCTCTAGCACCGGAGCGCTGTGTGTGTGTGTGGCTTCTGCTCTCCGAATCAGAACGCCTACGAGTGTGTGTGGCTTCAGCGCTCTAGCACCGGAGCGCTGTGTGTGTGTGTGTCTTCTGCACACCGAGGCAGAGGCGCTGTATTGCGCATGCGCCGGGGATTTTCTCGAGCCCAGCGCGGCTAACGCAGCCGGCGCGTACCTAGGGCCGGGAGTGGACGTTGTAAAAGGCGTGGGGACGGAACGGAACGCTCGTCCCAGGATTAACCAGGCCCGGAGTTATGCCGAAGGTAACCACGAGAGGAGCGGAGCGATCGGCGTCCAGGCGGGGGCCGCCGGAGCGGGGAAAAGGCCACGAGCGCCTTCGGGCAGCCGGGAAGAAAGCGGTAAGTGGCGTTACCCAACTTTCCCTTACCTAGCTTCCTAAGGCCCTAGCTTTACCTCAAGGCTTTTGCCTTTACGAATCCCGCCTCCTTTGCGACACGGGACTACCTCTCTCCTTACGTCGGTAACAACAACCGGAGAGAGTAACGCCGAAGATATCGCTCCAAAAATGCCGGGTGTCTCATCAGACAGTGCGCCGAAGGCCGGCATTTTGGAGGCTCATTTTTTAGGAGGCCGCCCGCGACGTGTGGCGGTGCCGCGGCGGCCCCTAGCGGCGGGAATGCGCCCCCTGATAGTACCCCCCCCTAGGGAAGAACGGCGCCTCCGGAAGTCACGGATGAGGGCCCGGTCCAGGATGTGGCGTTCCGGAACCCACGAGCGTTCCTCCGACCCGCGCCCCTCCCAGTCCCCAGGAAACTGAGTACTGCCCTGAACCCGCCGCGAGTCCAGTAACCGACGGACCGTGTAGGCCGGGGACCCCTGGACGACCCGGGGAGGAGGAGGGGGCCTGGCCGGGACTCGGGTCTGGCAGAGAGGTAGGGCTTGAGCTGGGAAGCGTGGAACGTGGGGTGGATCCTCATGGAGGGGGCAGATCCAGCCGGTAGCTCACCGGGTTGACCCTGCGGAGAACCTTGAAGGGCCCCACGTATTTGGGAGCCAGCTTACCCGAGGTCCCCTTCAACGGGAGGTCCCGAGTGAACAGGCCAGACACGTTGCCCCGGGCAGTAGGAGGGCGTGGGCCTACGCTTGCGATCGGCCTGCCGGCGCATGGACTCTGCGCTGCCCGTAAGCGCCGCCCGAGCCTTGGCCCAGGATCCCCGACATCGACGGACGAACTGCCCGGCCGAAGAGACCCCTACGTCCGCCTCCTGGCGGGGGAAGAGGGGCGGCTGAAAACCGAACTGGCACTCGAACGGGGACATACCGAGGGCCGAGTGCCACAGAGTGTTATGGGCAAACTCGGCCCACGGCAGATGTTCCGCCCACGTGGATGGGTTACCCCTTTGTTAGGCACCGGAGCATGCGAGCCAGGGTCTTGGTTCACCCGTTCGGTCTGGCCGTTAGACTCCGGGTGGAATCCCGAGGGAAAGGCTGGCTGTGGCCCCCACTAAGCGACAGAAGGCTGCACCCCCCAAAAAGCGGCTGACGAATTGGGGGCCCCGGTCAGACAGCAGCTCCCGGGGGAACCCGTGCACTCGAACGACGTGCCGAAGAATAAGGTCCACCGTCTCTTTGGCCGAGGGTAGTTTGGGCAGAGGCACGAGCTTACACCCCTTGGAGAAAACGGTCCACCGCCACGAGGACGACCGTGTTGCCTCTGGATGGCGGCAAGCCCGTGACAAAGTCCAGTGAGACGTGCGACCAGGGGCGAGGGGGCACGGGGAGAGGATGAAGAAGACCAGGGGTCTCCTGCGGGGGGTTTTGTTGCGCGCACAAACTTCGCAGGAGCCACGAAACTCCCGGATGTCATCCTCCATGCGTGGCCACCAAAAAAGCTCTGTCGGAGAAGCTTGTAGGTGGCTGTGCGGCCCAGGTGTGCCGCGAATGACGCCTCGTGCCCCCAGCGCATCACTCTGGGGGACCGTTGCCGGGGTCGGGTTCGCGACGAGGGCCTTAGTGACCACGTCGTCGATGGCCCAGGTGAGGGGCAGCAACCACCCGAGGAGCCGGAGGATGGGGTCCTGGATGGAGGAGGAGCCCGAGTGATCCCACTGCCTGGATAGGGCGTCGGGCTTAGTGTTTTTAGAGCCCGGCCGGAAGGTGACCGTAAACGCGAACCTGGCAAAGACCAGGGACCAGCGGCCTGGCGGGCGTTGAGCCGTTTGGCCTGCTGGATGTATGCCAGGTTCTTATGGTCTGTCCACACTAGGAACGGGTTTCTGGCGCCTTCCAGCCAGTGCCGCCATTCCTCCAGCGCTAGCTTCATGGCCAAGAGCTCCCGGTCCCCATGGGGTAGTTGCGTTCGGCGGCGGACAGACGTCGTGAAAAGTAGGCACACGGGTGGAGTTTACGGTCCGACCCGGTGCGCTGGGATAGGACGGCCCCTACGCCGATGTCGGACGCGTCTACCTCGACTACGAATGGCTCCTCCGGATCGGGGAACCTGAGAACCGGGGGGTTGGTGTGAACCGGTGTTTAATAGCTTGGAACGCTCGATCGGCCTCCGGAGTCCAGCGGAAGGGGCCTGGGGTCTTACGCGTGAGGGCTGTCAATGGGGCAGCCAGGGTCCCGAAATCCCGGACGAAGCGTCGAAAAAAAAGTTCGCGAAGCCCAGGGAACCGCTGGACAAGCCGGAGGGAGGTGGGCTGGGGCCAGTCGGCCACGGCCTGGATCTTGGCCGGGTCCATCTGCAACGACCCTTGGGAAACGATGAATCCCAAGAAGGCCACCGAGGGGGTATGAAAAGTCGATTTTTCTAATTTCACCGAACAGCCGGTTCTCCAGTAGCAGTAGGGGGTTGCAAGAACCCGGCGGGACGTGACCCGACGTTGCTCCTCGAGCGTCCGGCTAAAGATCAGAATATCGTCGAGGTAGACGAACGCGTATCGATCCAGGGCCTCCCGGAGCACGTCATTGATAAGCCGTTGGAAGACAGCTGGGGCGTTCATCAACCCAAAGGGTATTACCCTGTACTCATAATGACCTGTGGGCGTTAGAAAGGCTTGTCTTCCATTCGTCCCCCTGCCGGATGCGAACGAGGTTGTACGCGCTCCGGGAGGTCCAGCTTGGTAAAATGCTGGGCCCCCTGGAGCGCTTCGAACGCCGTGGCAATGAGAGGCAGGGGGTAGCGGTCCTTAACCGTGATCGCATTGAGGCCCCGGTAATCGATACACGGGCGCAGGGAGCCCTCCTTCTTGGCGATGAAGAAGAAGCCCGCCCCTGCCCGTGAGGAAGATGGCCGGATAAAGCCCTGCTGGAGGGCCTCGGCGATATACTGTCGCATGGCCTCCTGTTCGGTACGGCTCAAGGAGAAGAGCCGCCCCCGGGGAGGGGCTGTGCCCGGCAGGAGGTTGATGGTGCAGTCATAGGCATGTGCGGGGGGAGAACTTGGGCCGCGCCTTTACTGAACACCACCCCCAAGTCCCTGTAGGGTTCGGGGACGGTCGACAAGTCGGGTACCGCCTGCCGAACCTGAGGCTGGCGATGGGGGGTGGGCCGCGGGAGCAAACAGGACTCCCGGCATCGGGGGGACCACGCGTAAATAGACCGGGTCTGCCAGTCGATCCGTGGGTTGTGGAGCAACAACCACGGATAGCCCAGGACCAACTGGAGGGTAGGCGTGCGCGTGACAAGGAAGGTGACCCTCTCAGAATGGAGTCCTGTCTCCATAGCGACCGGGAGGGTCCTGTGAGTGACAGGGCCCCTACCCAGGACCCGGCCATCGAAAGCCCTGAGTGGCTGGGGGTTGGGGAGGGCCTCGATCTGGAGGCGCAAACGCCGTGCGAGGGCTTCATCGATCAAATTGCCCTCGGCCCCGGAATCGACGTAGGTGGCGAGGCGGACCCGATTGTTCTCCCCCTGACCAAGAACAACCGGGAGGGTGAGGCCCGACAGGGGGCGAGTGGGTAGGCCTAGGACCAGCCCCCCGACCGGCCCTGGCCCTTGCGTTTCCCGAACTGCCTGAAGACGGGGGTTCGGTTTCGCCGGGAGGGCCCCAACTGGCCCCCCCAAGCTCCATGGGCTCAGGAGCGTCGGAGCGGGTGGTGCGAGAGCCGGTGGGGTCGCGACTCGGCCACGGACCGACGGAGCGGTTACGAGGCCCTGCCCCTTCACGGGCCCGTTGCCGCAGGCGAGAGTCGATGGTCGTGGCGAGGTTATACAGGTCGTCGAGCGTGGCAGGAGGATCCCGAACGGCCAGCTCATCCTTAAGGGACTCAATGAGCCCCCGTTCGTAGCTGGAGATGAGGGCTGCCTCGTTCCAACTGCTTTCCGCCGCCAGGGTTTGGAACTCGACGGTGTATTCGGCCACCGACCTGGCGCCTTGTGTGAGACGTGCCAGGCGGGAGGCCGCACTACGTCCCCCCAGCGGATGGAAAAAGGTCCCTTTGAGAGCCTCGGCAAAGGCCTCCTCATCCTCACAGGCAGGAGACCTGGCTTCCCACTGGGCCGTGGCCCAGGCCAGAGCCCGACCAGAGAGGAGAGAGATGATATAAGCCACCCGGGAGCGAGGCGAGGGGAACTGGGACGAGCGTAGCTCAAAGATGAGTGAGCATTGCATCAGGAAACCCCTACAACGCTCGGGTTCGCCCCCGGCGGGGCGAGGCGCCCTCCGGCGGGGCGAGGCGGAGGGAGGACTGGAGGCGGCACGGAAACAGGTGGGGGGGAACCACCTGGAGGCCGGAGAGCTTAGCGGACAGCTCCTTGACCGCCTCGGTCAGGGCCGCAACCTGCTGGGTGAGGAGGGTCAGTTGCTGCTCGTGACGCCCCAGGGTTATGCCATGGTGGCGGAGAACGGCAGCGGCTGGGGATGGAGACCCCTCGGGGTCCATACTGGGCGCACTGTACTGATACGGGGGGCCAGGGAGGGGCACACCCAAAAAGAAATAACGGACCCAAGCGCAGGGAACACCGCAAAAGGCGGGAATTAGGTGAAAGGAAAGAAAGGAAAAGAATAGAAGGGATCCCTTCTGATGTGCGTGACACCCGCTGGCGATAGCCTGTCCCCGGATTCGATACCAGAGTCACCGAGTTCGGGGGCAGGAATGCTACCGCTGAGCCACGGGTGTGGTGAACGACAGAAGAGAGGAACAGCTGTAAGCCAACGGACAAACAAAGGAGTCGCTTCCTAGCGAACTAAAAAAAAGGAGATTTCTTTCAAATAAAGGGATGCAACAGAAGGAACGGGAAAAGTCCCGTATTTTGCTCTAAACAGAGCGATGGGGAATGGAGGACGCACGGCGCTTTAATCAGAGCGAGCGCTCTGTGTGTGCGCTGTGTGTGTGTGTGTGTGTGTGTGTATGTGGCCTCTGCGCTCTGAATGAGAGAGAGAAGCGCTGCGTTTATGATCGAGCGCGTTACGCGTGTGTGTGGCTTCAGCGCTCCAGCACCGGAGCATTGTGTGTGTGTGTGGCTTCTGCTCTCCGAATCAGAATGCCTATGAGTGTGTGTGGCTTCAGTGCTCTAGCACCGGAGCGCTGTGTGTGTGTGTGGCTTCTGCTCTCCGAATCAGAACGCCTACGAGTGTGTGTGGCTTCAGCGCTCTAGCACCGGAGCGCTGTGTGTGTGTGTGTCTTCTGCACACCGAGGCAGAGGCGCTGTATTGCGCATGCGCCGGGGATTTTCTCGAGCCCAGCGCGGCTAACGCAGCCGGCGCGTACCTAGGGCCGGGAGTGGACGTTGTAAAAGGCGTGGGGACGGAACGGAACGCTCGTCCCAGGATTAACCAGGCCCGGAGTTATGCCGAAGGTAACCACGAGAGGAGCGGAGCGATCGGCGTCCAGGCGGGGGCCGCCGGAGCGGGGAAAAGGCCACGAGCGCCTTCGGGCAGCCGGGAAGAAAGCGGTAAGTGGCGTTACCCCAACTTTCCCTTACCTAGCTTCCTAAGGCCCTAGCTTTACCTCAAGGCTTTTGCCTTTACGAATCCCGCCTCCTTTGCGACACGGGACTACCTCTCTCCTTACGCGGTAACAACCGGAGAGTAACGCCGAAGATATCGCTCCAAAATGCCGGGTGTCTCATCAGACAGTGCGCCGAAGGCCGGCATTTGGAGGCTCATTTTATTGGAGGCCGCCCGCAACGTGTGGCGGTGCCGCGGCGGCCCCTAGCGCCGGGAATGCGCCCCCTGATAAGGATGTGATTTAATATTTATAGTCATTTAGTCTGGAAGTATCACAAAGCCTCGACTGACTTCTAGAAATAAAAACATTCAGACCAAAATAATGTATATCTATTTGTAATAACTTTGCATTTTAGAATTTTTATTAGAATAAAAACAATTGATGTACAGTACTATGCTAAAGTATTAGACGTGTGAAATAAATTGCTACAAAGTAAGAACGGTTTTACAATAGAAGTAGTAATAGTTCATTTGTGTCAATTAAAATGCGAAGTGAATGAACAAGAGAAATCTAAATCAAACCAATACTCGGTGTGACCACCCTATGCCTTCAAAACAACATCAATTCTTCTTGGTACTCTCACGGAGTCTGGGAATTTGTAGGATTATAGCCAGGTGTATGATTAACCAATTATACCAAACCGATGACAATAATTATCATTTGCAACACAGCCATTAAATGAAAAAGAAGCAGATGTGTAGGAGGCATAAAACTGGGTGAGGAACAGCCAAACTCTGCTACAAAGGTTGTGGGAAAACAGTTTTGTGTCACAGGACATACAACCATGGCAAGTCTGAGCATAGTAACAAGACACAAGGTAGGTATACTGCATCAGCAAGGTTTCTCCCAGGCAAGGATTTCAAAGTAGACTGGAGGTTCATGCTCATTTGAAAAAGTACAAAGAAATGGGCAATGCTGAGGACCGTAGATGCAGTGGTCAGGCACCTCATGCTTACTTCCCTTAAAAACTAGAAGATGTCCAGCAGTGCCATCAGCAAAGAAGTGGCAGAAACCAGTGGGGCACTGACACACCCATTGTCTGTTCTGAGAAGTCTGGTCAGAAGTGGTCTTCATGGAAGAATTGTGGCTACAGCCAATGTCACCAAGAACTATCTTCAGTGTAAAGAAGAACAAGGAGTCCTGGAAATGAGGATATGGACACACCGGAGCTCTGATCTCAACATCGAGTCTGTCTGGGATTACACGAAGAGACCCAAGGATCTGAGTAAGCCTACATCCACAGAAGATCTGTGGTTAGTTCTCCAGGATGTCTGGAACAACTTCCTTGCCAAGTTCCTTCAGAAACTGTGCGCGAGTGTACTTAGAAGAACTGAAGGCAAAGGGTGGTTACACCAAATACTGATTTGATTTAGATTTCTCTTTTGTTCATTCACTTTGCATGTTGTTAACTGACAAAAATAAACTACTAACACTTCCATGTTTGAAAACATTATTACTCTGCAGCATTTTTCCACACCTGTGTAAAACCTTAGCACAATACAGGCTATGGTGCAAACATCTAATAAAGATCATATTAATCATAATATAGAATTGATGTTTATTGTATGTATCAAATCCATTCTCAACAGAAAACATAAAAACAAAGTTAATGAAAATGTGTTTTGTGCAAATCCTTCAAACAGGACAAAAGAAGCATTGAAGTGAAAGTGCAGAAAACCTTCAAGCTCATTCCACACTTTATTCCTATAGACTTAATTGAAAAAAATATATAAAATACAGTTAATTTATCACGGTGTTTTTGGTCATGATAGACTAGCTAATAATGTCACCTGAAAGGCTGCAGATAGCTAGGTCCCCAAATGCGCATGCTAACGTTACCCTGCAAAATAATAATAAAAACACAAAAGGTGCATCAGGTGCTAGCATTCAGTACAGCTAAAAATATATATGTAAATGTAACGTACATTAGCGGACTTAACGTTCTCTTTTGGAGCTGCTCTACAATCCAAGTTAAGGGCAAAGCAAACTCTGACTAACATTATGCTACCAACAGAAACTAGCACAGCATTCGGTCTGAAAACTACAATAAAGTTTTTACTATCACAAAAACGAATTAAAATGTTAAAATAACAATAATAACTTCAAAAATACTTACCAAACTACGATTCCAGCCACAGAACAGCAGCGGCCGTGAGGAGAATGAAGCTCTGCGGCAGCAGTAACTCACTCTTCGTGACTCAGCACCGGACCGTCAACTAAGCTCACGCGCGCTGGCGTTCAAAAACACGCGCGAACTTCTAAGAAGTTACCGAAAGTTAAGTCTTTTATCGTAAACTATGTACATGTTTAAAACAGAATGTTTACCAATCCAGTTTAGGCGAGTATATGAAGTATTTAATTACCAATAAGTAAGAAAACCGCTTTCCCTTACAAGCCGCAGTACCCGCCATGTTTGTTACCACAGTATGCTAATGAGCTGGTTCTGACCAATAGCCGAACGGAGGGCATCGCTCAGACGCTCCGTGCTGGCTTTAGGTTTAAAGGTTGCAGTTCGTTCTGTGGATTTTAATGGTTTAATGGTTTAATGGTTAAACCGTTTTGAACTATTCTTCACAGTTTTGACTATAAATAGAATAATTTTATTTTTAATTACAAAAATAACAGCATATAGACAAAATAATTGTGACAGACAAGCTATACGCAAGACAAATAAGCAAGGTAAAAAAAACCCACAGTAATAATGTCAACAAACAGGCAGTACACAGGACAACCGAATGAGGTGAAAAGTAAGACAAGCAACACAAAATAATAATGACTGACAGACAGACAGACAGACAGTATACAGGATAGGGTGGGAGGAAAAAAATAATACTGATAATAATAATTCACAGCACTGCACACTGATACTGTGTATCCTACTCCTTACTCAATCAGTCTAATACGTTGAATTATTAATATACCGAGTGACAGTTTAAATATAAATGCATACATTTATACCTACAAACAATATACAGAGACATTGAGAAAAAAAAAATCATAATGTACATTTTGCTAACAAATTTGCATTTGAGAGAGTGCA
>JAJAGP010004133.1:0-55926 GCA_025084515.1 Ancistrus triradiatus | reverse complement strand
TCATTATGGATCACACAAGAGTTCTAGACAATGGAGACTGAAATACTATTCATTGTGATTGTTTGCACCTGCCATAGCATTCACCATTGCGTGACAGTAGCATCTGCCGCAGCTTCATGACTTGTAGCTTAAGATGTGAATATTGTGCATATAATTTACCACACTGCTGCTAAAAGTACAGTACTGTGCAAAAGGTCTTAGGCCACCATTAGATTTGTTGCTTCAGCAATGGTATAATGACCATATATGGTATAGCATATTGTTGACAATTGGACCAAAACTTTGGAGTATTTTTTTCCTCTGATTCTCATTACAGTCTTATAAGCTTTAGCATAACTAAGCCTTTTTACCCTGTCCCCCTTCTGAAAAGTGGTTTCTTGGCTGCTACTCCCAAAAAGACTATAGAAGGGTTAACTTGGCATCCCGATGAAGCTGCCAGATGCTGCTAGCCTATATAAGCTGGGTTTTTTTCTTTTCAGATCTATTTTCAGTTTTTTAATACTGCATACAAATTCCTTTTATTTTCTGGTTGTCTTCTAATAAAGAGACTGAGGAATAATTATATATGGTCATTATAACATCTAATGTAAGACTTTTGCACAATCCTGTAGTTGTTAGAAAATAGAAAAGTTTGTAACAGTTCTTTTTCCTGTCCATTCTGTTAAAATCCTGCCACAGTGGCCAGTCACAGTGTTTGAAATGCTATGCCATACGTGGTATTTACATTACATTTACATTTACAGCATTTAGCAGACGCCCTTGTCCAGAGGGACTTACAATTGGTACAGTCTTACAATCCAAGCAATTGAGGGTTAAGGGCCTTGCTCAAGGACCCAACAGTGGCAGCTTGGCAGAGGTGGGATTTGAACCCTGGACCTTCTGGTCCATAGTCCAGTACCTTACCCGCTAGGCCACCACAGTCCCATTTAGGCAGTTAAAGCTGTATTTGAATACACTGGTGGAATTCTGTTGGAATACTATGACATAGTGGCCAGTCACAAAGCATGGAATCCTACACAAGAATGGAGAATCAGGACACTAGATAAAAATGCTACATCATGATGGTCAACCATAATACTGGGAACACTTTAGAGTTCTCCAGCTAGATCTCCAATGAGAATCATAATGACACGTTATTAAAGGCTCTTCAGTGTGACAGAAGTGTGTCTGGTACTTCCTGAGCTGTAGATTGATCCTGTTCGGTGGCGGAAAAGCGCTTGCCCCCTTATCAGTCCTTTCTTGGACAGCAAAGTTAGAAGATGGTTCCTGAACTTCTTACCCACAAATGCATAAAGGATGGGGTTGATGGCACAGTGCGAAAAAGCCAAGACCTGAGTGATGTACATGGTTACATCCAGATTGTCTCGGTGCTCGCACGTGTCCTCAATGAGCTGTCCACGCATCAATGTATCAATGAACATAGCCACGTTGTTGGGCAGCCAGCAGACCACAAATGCCAGCACTACACACAGAATCACTCTCATCGCTTTGTGTTTTTGCTTGTTGCGAGAACGAAAGAGGGTTCTGACCGTGCTGCCGTAGCACACCACCATGACTGCGAGGGGAAGAAAGAAACCCAGGACGTGCCGGAGGACTCGCAGTCCTGTGCGCCATTCATCTATCATGTCCACCGTAACGTTCTCATAGCATTGTGGCAATGCACTGTAGCTCTCTAGCTGTAGCACCTCTCGCTGAACCATGGTGGGAATACACAACATGATGGCAACAAGCCACACCAATACACAAGCGAGTATGACAGCATAGCGCTGTTTGGAGAGGAACTGAGTGGCTCTGACGATAGCCACATAACGGTCGATGCTAATACATGCCAGCAGGAAGACGCACCCATAAAACGTTGCCTCCTGGATGCCTGAGATCAGCTTGCACAGCACAGTGCCAAAGACCCAATGAGATTCGTAGATATTGACAGCCCAGAATGGCAGCGTGAGAGAAAAGAGCAGGTCTGCCAGGGCCAGATGCATCAGGTAGATATCCGTGGATGTCCTGTGCTTTTGCATGGTGCAAACCACAAAGATCACTACAGCGTTACCGAACAGGCTCAGAAAAAACACAATGAAGTAGCAGATCGCAACCCCTAGCTCATTCACTTCCTCCAGAGAATTTGGACATGGCGGGGCAATTCCAGATCCGAAACCTTCATAATTATCTGTTACGTTCATCTGAAAAAGAAGAAAACACCATCATGAGAATAGTAAAGGAACAGTTTTATGAAACAGCCTGGCATACTAAATGAAATGCGCACAACTTTCCAATTATCCCAAATGTACTGTTCTTGAAGGGGAATTATTTTATGTTTTCATGCAGACAAAGTTGCTGGGCCTTTAAATGAAGCATAAACCCTAAATCACATTTGAATACAGCTAAAAAAGATTGAGCTAAGGCACCATAGAGTTTTTATACTGATTGCTGCTGAAATTGGTTACTGAGACTTCATTCAATGATGAAACACATTACAGTGGTTACGGTGCTATACTCATTCCAGAAGGCATGTTGAGTGCCGAAAATGATGAGTACAAAGAATTTCTCCCATAAGGTATACATTTACAGCATTTAGCAGACACCCTTATCCAGAGCGACTTACAATTGGTACAGTCTTACAATCCAAGCAATTGTGGGTTAAGGGCCCAACAGTGGCAGCTTGGCAGAGGTGGGATTTGAACCCTGGACCTTGTGGTCCATAGTCCAGTACCTTACCCGCTAGACTACCACAGTGCCACATAATAATGATTGAATTAATCTGTTCCAGACCCCAGAAAATTCACACTGTATAAGGCATTATATGTTTTAATGAAGCTGTATTGTTTACTTCAACACTATTTATACACAGAAAAAAACTTAACAAAAAAAAAAAATTTACAATCGCTATCTTTTATTATAAATACATTAAGAGGTGTTGGAATATAATATGTGCTTGCACTCTTGTAATCATAAAGGCTGTGTGATTAGACCATTTTGTAACTGAGTAAGTGCTGATCTAGGGTTATGTACTTCTGCAAAGATAAATGCTTACATGTCTGGGGGCATATTTTGTATTTTCTGTTCTTGCACATATGTGCGAGACAGAGAACATGCTGGGTAAAAAACATGAAGTGAAAAAGCCGAGGCACACAATGGAAAGATACAAAGTATAAAGAGAGTGTTTGGGGATGTTTTGGGGTGTTTTTGGGGTTTTGAGTGGATTAAGAGGCTTATTGGTTGGCAGTTATCACTAGCCTTCTTAGGACTATATGTAAAAATATAATAAAAAAACACTTGAAAGTTCATAGTGGATTTTAATGGAGATCCACACTGAGAGAGATCTGCTGTGAGACTGATATCTGCTCCTATGTTTTGGCTGGAACGGGCCTGTCTAGACTCATACAAGTTCTAGCCAGTTGCCCGAATGCCAAGATAAATTTTTGCTATGCTAGCACCCTACGTTCACCAAAAGAGTAAGTGTTTGGTTTTACTTTTCACTTTCAATCCATTACATGTTAAATTACATGAGATTTTTCAACATGTTATTATAAAATAAGCTTTGTGTTAATTATTTTGGCCAACTGGAGGTTAATGTAAGTGTTAATGTGTAATAGGTTTCCCTGTGACACAGTATAGTATATAAAACGTAACAGTTTATGATACATTTAACTTATGATGGATTTGTTGGAACATATCCCTATCGTAAATCAGGGAGCACCTGTACAATATAACTCCATTAATAGATATAATGCCTTATACAGTGTGGATTTTCTGGGGGTCTGGAATGGATTAATTCAATTTACATTATTCCTTATGGGAAGAAAATTGGCTCTGCACTCATCATTTTTGGTTCTCGACAAGCCTTCTGGAACTAATTAATGTCGAGAACTGAGGTACCATTATGTATTGAATGGGTGTGGCTAAACTGATGTAGGTATATGGAGTTCAGAATGAATGGGTGAAGTTAAACTCCTATAGGATGAATGGGTGGGGCAAAACTGCTGTAGGTAAATGGAGTTGGCTAAGAAATAGAATCTTAGAGACACTTAGAGTCTGAATGGGTGAAAATAAACTAACATAGACTGAATGGGTGGGGCTAACTTGCTTTAGGGTAGATGTTCGAGGTTGACTGCAAAATTACTGAAGGATGAATGGGTAGTGCAAAATTGTTGTAGGGTGAATGAGCAATAGTGGAGTGCAACACTACTGTAGATTAAGTGGGAGTGGCTAAACTGATGTAGATTGAATGGGTGGTGCTATCCTCGTATAGATTGAATGGGAGGGGCTTAACTTCCTTATGTTGAATGGGCATGCATGTAGACTGAAACTGCTCTATGTAAACAGAGTGACTGTGTGGAGCTACACTTCTATAGACTGAATGGGTGGGGCTTAACCGCTATTGGGAATGAGCAAGGATAGGCTGCAACATTGCTGTAGAGTAAATGGGCATGGCTAAATGACTATATATTGAATGGCTGTGGTTAAACTCCTATAGATTGAATGAGTGGACCTCATCTGCTGAAGGTGAATGAGCATGGGTGGACTGCAACACTATAGAGTAAATGGGCATGGCTAAACTGCTGTAGATCAAATGGAACAACAAAGACTGGGGGTGCAATCTGGCACTCGTGATGTAAATGGACCTGGACCTGTAATGGACCTGTAATGTGTAATGGACAAGGACCTGATGATACTCAGAAATAGGGTCTAACACTGTGGAGAGAGCAGGCAATCTAATCTGAGAGATAGTGATCACCTCACCAACCATGATTGTTTCTCAGTTCTGTGCCTCCTTGTTTTGAATTCTGCCTCTGTGAGCCTGCGTTCATTGTTCCACCATGCCTGGTATGACACCATTTGTAGTTAATAGAAGCTAATATGTATATTAAGGCTCTGATAGGTGGAGATGTACCAGAATCTTTATGACATTTGAAACCTGACATTTATGAAACCTGACATTTATGTACAACTTATCAGTTCAGAATCCGAATCAGATTTACTGCCAAATAAGCTTTCACATACAAGGAATTTGTGGTGTTCTGGTGAATCACCTAAAAATGCATCAATACAATGTATGAAGGAATATAACTGATATTATCAAATAACTTTAACAGTATATTTTAATAGTATGGAAGATTTCAAAAATATGTTGTGTAAAGTTTTTCCCAAGTCATTACTTTAAGACTTTCTTCAGGCAGGACGGTGGCTCGGTGGGTAGCACTGTTGCCTCATAGCAAGAAGGTCCTGGGTTCCTGGGTTCCTTGGGAAGCGTGGAATTTGCAAGTTTTTCCCATGTCCCCCCCCCCCCCATTCCAAAGACAGGCAAGTTAGGAGAATTCCCTGAGACCAGGTTAGATGTTTGTTAGAAGTTGTACTGAGAAACGTATATCAATGTAGCCTTGTTCCTGTCATGAATATAGCCAAGTGTGCTGATGTGGTGTTAAATAAACCAATAATAATAATAATAATAATAAGACAGAGAACCCCTGAAAGCATATGCAAAACGTCCATGAGGTTCATATGCATTCAGTGGCTAAGAAAGGAAAATCAATGTGTCTACACTGATAAGATTTTCCAAGCCAATTTCCACCCATTTAGCCCACAGTCTTTCCAACATAATTACTATTGTTTTCACGATAATAATTGATGTTCTTACCATTGCGCTGTTTCTTCCTCCCTGAAGAAGACTAACTCGTTCAACTCAGGCAGAGCAAAACTTCTCTGATGCTGCTGGTTAAAGGAAGGCTGTCTTTTATCCTTCTATCTAGAAGAGCAGATGGTTATGGTCAGGCTCTTCCTGTTTATTCAACATGACATGTGCAGCTTGCCCACAAGCAGAGATATAATCAGTATAGTTCCTTGACTCAAAGTGAAGAAATGAAAGTTGTGGTGCGTGATAGACACCACACTCATTCACCTGTACGGTACATTTTCACAGCAGAGCAGCAAAAGTGCTACACTGTATTCTGATTAAGTCACATCATTAATTCACACATTTGCCACTGTGTACACTCCCTTTTTATACTAATTGGCTAATTGATCAGGTGACCCTGCCATACAGTTCCTTGCCATAGAACACCTTAATTTGCTACGTTAAATATATCACACCTCGTTTACTCTGTCCATCACATAATCCCATAATCCACTGTGACACTGGCATGATTATGCAGATAAGAGTGTATCAGGTGCAGCGGCATGCTGGGGTGCAAACACCCAAGTCACAAACCAAAAACTGTGCATGGAAAAGTAGAGTCAGCAAGGTATGCATGTGTAAAGTCTACGTAAGTGTAAGCTTTTGAAAAGGTTTCTAAATCTGATACACAGCACCATACATGCCAATGTGTCACTGCTTAAGAGCCAGCTACTCTACAAAACAGTTCATGAGGACCTGGGTTCAAACCCCAGGCTGGATTTACAACAAAAAGGCAGTACTACATTTCAAAGTCAGATTACATTTTTTTACTCTACTATATTATTTGAAATCAGTCGTTCCTTTTGGCTTATGTGGGCATAAAAATGTAACTTAATATAAAAAGGAAATTAGCAAGAAGCAAACCTACCAATCAATGTATAGTGCGCACTTTGTTTTGAACTTTTTACCTGTTGGACTAATTAACGACATTTTGTTAAAAGATTGATGTACCAAGAGTGACACAAGAGTTTGTTCACCTAAAATTAGTTGATTAGAAGAGTTTGTTTATATATAAAAATGATGATAGCTAGGTTATTAGAACCATAATAATCTTGATACTCAAGTACCTATGAAGGCAAATGCTTTTGTACTTTTACTCAAGTGGAGCTCTAAAGGGAGTAATATTTTACCTTGGATATCTCTACTTCAACTTTTAAGTAAATGGTTTGTGACTTCGTCCACCACTGCGTATAGGTCGGGTGGTGTGGTTATGCGATGGACTGGCACTCTGTCCAGGGTGTAAACTATGTTATTACAGACAAGTATCAACCATGTGTACAAGTAAAAGTCCAAAGAACTTTATTTATTCGTCTGAAAGGATTTCAGGTCAGTCAAATGATGAATGTATTATCTCCTTTTTCGTCCTGTGTTATTACAGTAAGAGGTCAGTAGAGGGCAGTAACATAACGTAGTACAGTACTACGTTGTACCATTCAGGCAAATACGGGTTAAGCGTCTTGCTGAAGGGCGTAGTGCTAATCTGCTGTGCTATCGCTGCCCTGTGCAACAGTTTTGTATTCTGTTTATAGACCAGACAACACACGACTATACAGGACTACACCAGATAAGACTAGGGTTAGAGTCAGTGCCAAATCAGATAGGGTTCGTGCTAAATGGTTCGAGGTTTGATACTCGTTTCCTGTAGTGATTGTGAGAATGTGTTCTCACTTCAGTTTCCTCCTATCAGCCCCCTGCCACTAGATGAACTGTCTACTCTTAATGTCCTTAAGTGTGAATGACTTGGAGATTTCCTGAGATGGACTGGCTTCCTGTTCAGGGTGTATTCCTGCCCTACAACCTGAGTATCTGAAATAGTCCCTGGACCCTCCATTACCAGGAACTAGTTTTCTACTGAAAATGAATGCATGGTAACAGAATATAATATATTTTTTTAAAATATAATTTTAATTTTATTGCACTTTTAACAAGTACTAATACAGGAATGTGGTGCATACATCATTTTCAGACATTATCCGTACGCTGATTACATATATGTCCGATAAGGTAATTATCCATTTTATTAAGGTTTATTAACAAAGTTTTATTAAACACGTGAAGCGTCAGCAGGAGCAGACTGACTGCTGAACATTGTTTTACTGGCTCTCCGCAACTCCTTATAATCACTGAGATGATGATGAACATGTGTTGCCACTCAGATGAATTCCATGCACTGGATCTGCCACTCTGCAGTGGCGAAATTAGTTTCTATTTAGAGAAAATTTCTGAGTTTTCAGTTCACTGTAACTCTTTTGAAATACCCCCTTGTTCCATAAATACAAAAACTGGTGTTGGACTGTCACATAAAAGAAGTCTCGAACTTCATAAAAGTATGTGTGTGTGTGTGTGTGTGTGTGTGTGTGTGTGTGTGTGTGAGAGAGAGAGAGAGAGAGAAGTGGCTGAGCAAATCAATGCTGCACACAGCATTACAGTGAAATAATATTTATCTGTCTTAAATAGCAAAGATAATAAACAACTCTAAGTGTAGAAAATCAAATTCTTATAAAACAAATAGGACTGAAGCTTATTCCCATTTATACTATATTTAACGTATATACCTTTACCCGTGTGTTTGGGTGGCACGGTGGCTCACTGCAGGAAAGTCCTGGGTTGGATCCCATGGTGGAGCGACCTGGGTCCTTTCTGGGTTTACTCCAGGTACTCCAGTTTCTTCCCACAGTCCAAAGACATGCTTTAGGTTAGTTGATTACGTTCAATTTGCCCAATCTGAGTATATAAAAACATGACTATTTTTTATATAACCTTGAGTGTTAATGTAACCTTGTGTCTTTCGTTGAATGTCCTTCTGAAGATGCTGAAGAGCGACATTAAATTAAAATAAATAAACTAACAAACAAACCCGTGTGTTTAGGAGGTAACACATACTATGTCTGCTAGTCATTCGACATTGGGACAACTACATTATACCCAAATAAAATAAGGCAAAAAGCTTAATCAAATCTGGTCATAACAATAAAAAATATGTAAACACTTAAAAATGTCCATATGCCCATAAAGATGCAAAAGGAAATAAATATACTCCGCAGACAAAAATTTGTACAAAAAGGTGGTAGTAACTTCAGGCTCCTGCAGATGGCGTTGGACAAAGATGATCAGATTATAAATACCTGCAAGGTGTGCGGCGGGATTCACTGATCGGTACAGTGCAGAGAATTTCCTGTTCAATGTGTGGAAAATGAGTCGCAAGCAGATGTTAATGATTGCCAAAAAGGAGTGATTGCATTGACTTTTTACCACTGTGATTTTAGTGGGGCCACAGCAACATTTACTGGGCACCTGCCCCTGGGTCCCTCAGACTTTTGGCCCCAGTTGAATGATTATTGACGTCTTAACCATGTAGGTGGTTAAGATATGAACTTTTTTGTTTCCTCCCAAAGGCAGTTTAACCCCACTTCCTGAGTGGCCAGAGTTACAGAGTTTACCAGTGCCTATCCCTGTAGGCATAACCTTGTCCCTGGATGGGACACCCCAGTTCCATTGCACGTGCCTTTCTCCTCAGACACAACCATTGGAAAGTAAATGAGCAAGGTAAATGTGCTTGTGATATTCTGTTTGTATTTTTTGGTTCAGTTCGTGAATGAGTTTCAGTTATAATAAATACAGCATAAACTAGATGAGCTTACACTGACATGCTATCGGCTTCACAGGTCAAATCCAAACAAACATATTGGTTAATTAATATTAAAGATGGAACAAATGTGTTCAAAGCGTGCAAAACGGATCTGCCTGGAATCTTTCCCAAGGAAGAGTGAAATGGAAGATATAAAACAGACTGCAACTGATCAGGTATCATAGTCCCAATGTTTGTGGCTTGTGGTTCAAAACTTCCTTTGACGATACCTATCCACTCTGCTGCTGTTCATGAGAGTTGCTGGGGGCCCTCTCAGAGGAAATTGGTATGTGCCTCTGAGCTCTGTGAGGGAGGTCCTGATGTGTCTTGAGGGCGTGGCTTTCTCCAGTGCCCCAGTCCTCCGTAGCAATGAATGACCCCAACCTTGTTCTAAACTTCTCACCCACAAAGGCATATAGAACTGGGTTGGAACACAGCGTTGTAGCAGCGCCAGGCTCTGCGTCACGAACATAGCTAAGCTTACGGCACGTTGAGCCGTGCAGCCACTCTTCACCAGCTTTGGCTCTCACCCAGCGTATCGACCATGGTGGCTACATGGAAGGGCATCCAGCACCTAATAAACGCTGTCATTGTACTGCTGCTTCCCACCTTCATTGCCCTTTGGCGCTTGTGAAAAAAAACTCTCGTTAGTAGGGCATCCTGTCCACGGTCACTCCATAGCATGTCAGCATGATGCCCATTGGGAGCAGAAGCCTAGGAGGTGGCGCATCACTCGAGTTGCTAGCCTTCGCACTCTTTCTGATCTGTCGAAGTCAAAACGCTCGGCACAAATTCTGCATATTGTGGCCTTCAAGGGAAATAGACTTCATGTGTAGAAAGCAGGCAGGGAAAGTAGGGATCCTAAAAAACCAGACCATGATACAAACGGTCCAGCAACAGACATCCTTTGCGCTCTCCTGGTCTCCATAGCTCGCACAATCACCATGTAGCGATCTATTGCTAATACAAACCAGACACAGGATGCTTGTGTATGGTAGAAGTTAGCTAGGGGTTACTTTAATTAAAGGTTTGACCAACTTGACCACAGAATGTCACCGAATATCCATCCGTGCATGACAGAGGTGGGGCATAGAAGGGCAGGATGAGGGCCAGTAGCAAGTCAGCAATCACCAGATGGAAATAGATATATGGTGAAGGAGAAAGCTTTGCCTTTTGCAGTTTGTGACGATGACCAGCCCAAAATAAGATTCCCCGGGATGGCAAGTAGGAACAGACCCTGGATGAAGAAACACACAATGCGATGTTGATGGCTTCCGATATGGCGAAGGCAGGCATGGGATGGTTTTCCCTCATCGGGAATGAAGTCTGGTGATGTTTAAGATATATGTGTAGTTGAATTCGTGGTCGTAGAATTCAGAGTAGTCTGGTTAAGAGGCATTTGTATCTATAGTGGAAGAAAAGTGGTAATAGTATAGATTTTAGAACATTCATGCATTCATTCATTCACTTTCTATCTATTTGATCCTGGACAGGGTCGCGGTAGAGCCGGTGGCCTGTCCCCTGTCAATATTATTTTTAGTTTCTTTTTTATTTAAAACTATTACAGTACTATAAAACTTATTTAATTAGATAACTTAGTTTAGTTCTTACATTAAGCATCTAGGTCGCCCAAGGAGGTTGGGTCCCCCATTTTGAGTCTTGGTTCTCCCAAGGGGGGGGGGGGGGGGGGGGGGGGGGGTTTTTCTTCCTTATAACTTTTAGGGAGTTTTTCCTTGCCACTGTCAGCCTAGGCTTGCTCAATTTGGGATTGGTCTTAGTATAATAAAAGACCATAGAACATGTAAAGCAGTTTTGAGACAATGCTCCCATTGTGAAAGCACTACACACATTGTGAAATGTGCCTTTGACTAATAGCCTACTGATGGAAAGTCCAACTCACCTCTATTGTAGCCTATATCTATCTTTTTTTAACTGTATAGGGCAAAAAGGATATCAGAGAAACTGAGCCTAAATATGGCATCAAATGTAATTGTTTCAGTAAGAAGACTTTCATAGAAGTAACTGCCTTGGACTGACCTGCTTCAAACCATGAGCAACTGTGGCCCGCTAATGGTGACATTCACTTCAGAAGTTAGGGATAAGGGGATGGAGGCTCTTCAATGTAGTTCATCATTACCACTTTAAGAAGCACCATTCAAGTAATTTAGCTAGATAATGTATGAGATATTACTTATTTAATCAGTCATGGGATAAAATACCATTTTAACAATTCAAACTGTTAAATGCCTAGTGATACCAGAGACATGAACCTGAAATAAGATAAATAGAATTTTCATTAAGATTTAACTTAATTGTAAAATAATAGAATTTAAACAAGACTCACTAATGGGCACAGTGACTAAAGAGCACTGTCAATAAGATTGGTACTAATAGCCCACAGATGCTTGTCCTGAAAGTAGTGACTCCATATCATGATCTCTGCAGTTCTATTTCTAACCCATTTAATAGGAAAAACATTACTTATATTGTGTTCTTATATTTTAGACTGTAACATAAGGCAAGCTATACAGGTAATTAAGCCTACATTAATATATCCATTCAATTTAATTGCTTCAGTAAAACATTTTCTAAGAAGGAAACTGTCATGGACCTTTCTCAAGTAATTGAAACCCATTATCAGGCATTATGGCTCTTTGAAATGAGAATGGTAGGTTCTTTATTTTTAGACTGTAACATAAGGCAAGCTATATCAGGTAATTAAGCCTACATTAATATCCATTCAATTTAATTGCTTCAGTAAGAAACATTTCTAAGAAGGAACTGTCATGGACCTTTCTCAAGTAATTGAAACACCATTATCAGGGCATTATGGCTCTTTGAAATGAGAATGGAGGCACTTCAAGGGGTCCCCGACTAACATTCCAGCTTCATCACACTTAAACCTATGGTCAGCTTACCACTCTGTGGTAAAGTGTGTGTGTTTGCCCCTCAACAGTTACACGACATTAATAAATAAAAAAATAAAAACCTCCAACCATGTCTGAGGAGGAGACTGGCAATGCAAACTTGCCACCAAAATATCTGTGCTAGAGTTGGTTAAATGATCTCTTGTTTTATGATGTTCAATACAGTACATTAAAGAGGTTTAATTCTTAAATGTATATGTATGAAAATTGTAATGAACAATAAGTTGTACAAGGCAGTATCTGAAATAGGTTACTAAAGTTTCAAATGCTCTTCCCTATAGGTTATATCATATGTAGAATGTATGGACCATAGGTTAGGGTACCATTTGGAACACAGCCCATAAGTATGGGTGCTTCATTTGGTCATGTAACAAAAATGCAATACAGTACTGGTGTTAAAATATTATAACTGTAAAGTGTGTGGAATATCAAGGAATACCATGCAATGGAATAGTCACACAAAATGATTATTTCCAAAGTTTCTATAAAAGTGTGATTTTCATAGTTAAAATGAATCAGTTAATTAAAATCACTTACCAGTCATTGTGGCTCTCTGCCTTGCAGCCCAGATTGCATAGATCAATGTACAAGTATTGAGATGGCAGTAAAGACGCACAACCACGAGGAATGATGTTATATCCTTTTTCCAAATTCCAAAAGCCAAGGTCTAAAAGATGTACTGCTTACTCTAAATCCCAAAACAGTAAACTCCTAAATCGTGTTCAATACAGACAATCAAAGACTGACCCTTTCTGGCTTGTACATGTGATCTATACGAGGATGTTGAGGATGTCAGAGGATGTTGCGTTCTTGTAGAAGGAAAAAAGCAGAAGATAGTTATAGTGATGATAAAACAGACTGGGGAAGTTTTGAATACTGATACAGTCACAAGACATACACTCGTGTGCAACTTGGGGTATCAGTATGACTATACATGTAAAGCATAGCCAAATATGTCACACTCAAAGACATGTGATTTCAGAAATGAAACTAAAAGGAATGATAAAGAAAAGGGATCAAAACAAACTGACTTTCCTCTATATGTTTCTTAGAATCAGACATTATGGCTTTACATACAGGAATAGAGTGTAACATTCCACTCATAGTTACATGTAGACACTTTTACAGCCTCACAACAAGAACAGTCTTTAATACAAAGACAGTTGTTTCAACCAAAGTACAATCCAGATCCATGTAATGCCGATGTTATCCCATATATACTCGCTGACAAAAATATAACACTCCCAGATGCCAGCATGCAGTCATGTCTCAGACAGATTTGTAAATGATTTTGTGTGGTCAGAAAAGACACTGGGTCTTGCCACAAGAGGGCGTAAAAGTGTTTCCCCTGCTGCCCTATAAAAAGGCTCTCAGAGGCTACTTTTGGGGAATGTACCTCTTGGTGAGAGATCGTTGATGCAAGACATGCCTCTACAATTCCCTCAAAGACATTTTCTCAGTTGTCAGACTTTGAGAGGGGACACATCATTGGACTGAGGGCAGATGGATGGACATTTTGACAAATTGCCCACCATCTAAGCTGTTCTGACCTAGCTGTTAGGAGGTGTTGGGAGCAGTGGTTCCATAGGGGCATGCACACGCAGCGAACAGGCTTCGGACGGCCCAGACAGACCACCAGTAGGGAGAATTGTTTGATCCACCAACAAGTATGAGCAGCTCCCACAGTTTTGTTGTCCATAATCCAGACACAGGTGGCACCTTCACTACACACCCCTGTCTCTGCCTGGACCATTTCCAGGTGCTTACCAGAAGGAAACGTATCTTTAAAGCACCCATTATGTGTCCTGCTATTGACAGCCAGCCACTGTCGCCTTTATTTGCAGTGGTGTTGTGAACGAGAAACCTGGACTGCTATGGACTGGAAGTGTACCATCTTTAGTGACGAATTCAGATTCTGTTTGGGATCCAAAAATGCCTTTGCTGTGGAGTGAAACAATGCCCCATGTGATGGATGAGGATCTACAGGCCCAGTTGCAACAGCTGTGGGCAAATGTGCCACAGGATACCATACAGAACCTGCATCCCTCCAATGACCAACCATATCCCATCTTGTAACCAGGCTATAGGTGGCCTAACAGGGTACTAGAGCCTGCTTTTAATTGTACATTTTTCCTCAACATACTTATCCTTTCACTCTAATATAGTAATCACTTACATATGTCATCATTAGATTCAGATTTTTTAGTCAATGAGTGTATTTTGTGAATTTTGTCACAAAATTCTACACAAAATAGCTCGCAATGACAAATTGAACGCAGGTTTTTAGAAAATATGCAATTTTATTTTACTGACAAAACTATGATATTTAGGGGTACATATCTGTACACACCCTGAGCCTAATACTTGGTTGATGCACCTTTGCCAGCAATTACAGCTTCAAGGCGTTCTGGATATTGTTGCCCATTCCTCTTGGCATATCCTTGCAAGGTCTATCAGTTTGGATGGGGAGCATTGGTATACAGCCATTTTCAGCTTTTTCCACAGATGTTCAATTGGATTCAGGTCTGGACTCTGGCTGGGCCACTCAAGGACATTCACAGACTCAAAAGCCCCTCTTTTTTTGACTGTGTGCTTCGGGTTGATGTCATGTTGGAAGGTAACTCTTCACCCCAGTCTGAGGTCCAGAGCACGATGGAGCAGGTTTTCTTCAAGGATCTCTATGTACTTAGCTGCATTCATCTTTCCCTCTATCAGGACTAGTTGTGACCAGGTCTAGGAAGATTCTTGGTGGTTTCAAATGACCTGTAAACCTGCAGCAATTTGTCTGTACCTTTCTCCAGAACTATGCCTTGACACAGTCTTGTTTCTGAGGTCTGCAGATAATTCGTTTGACCCCATGGCACGGAGTTTGCTCTGATCTGCACTGTCAACTGTGGGACCTTATATAGGCAGGCAATCCCAAATCATGTCCAATCAATTGAATTTACCACAGCTGGACTCGAATTAAGTTGTATAAACAGTATCAGTGTAAACAAAATGCTCCTCAACTCACTTTTGGGTGGTGTATCAAAGGGTGTGCACACTTGTGTACATATCATATTTTACATTTTGATTTTTAATAAATTAGCACAAATGTCTAAAAATGTGCTTTCACTTTGTCATTGTGGGCTATTTTGTGCAGAATTTTGTGACAAAGATGAACTCTATTGTAGAATAAGTCTGTAACATGATAAAACATGGAAAAGGTGAAAGGGGGGTGCAGACTTTCCGGCTTGACTGTATACTATAATTTTATAATTAAATATTATGGCATGCATTCAAGAGAATTGACACCATCTTTGTATTAAAGAAAATGTTTGTTTCTTTTTTTCCATTTACTGAATTGCGCCGTTAGTGAAAGCTTCCAGTTTAAAGCCCATATAGCACTGAAGTGGTTTGTTCACCTACAGAGGGTTGCAAAAGAGAACCCAAGCCTCGATGTTTGGAAAATACTACTTTCCACACTGTTATAAACAAACAAGGAAATTGAGCCGTGTGTTTCTTTGGTTGCTCCCTAAAATGCACAAGAGCATCACTGCTTTTATTCACAGAGGATTCATGCAACTGTCCTAAAGCTATATAACAAACCAAACCAAACCAAAGTCTTTAAAAAAGTATAAAATAACAAATAAATGTAAAAAAACATTATATATAGCAATAGGTGGTGTGCATTGTGTTATACCATCAATGTACACATCGTTGGGCATTGCACCATCACTGGGCTTTGCAACAAAGATGTGCCTATATGTGTACATTTGTGTATATCGCCTCACAGCTTTGAGATTCCCCGTTCGAGTACCTGGTTCGATCCATGTGGCTTTACTGCGGGCGCTACAGTTTTCCTCCACTTTCCAGAGACATGCATTAGGTTGATTGGTCACTCTACACTGGCCCATGTCTCGTGTGTTGATATAACCTTGTGTCTGTCGTGAAAACAGCCATTGATGCTGATGTGATGTTAAATAAAACTAAAAAAAACCAGAACATTACCCAGAACATTACACTCTCTCCTTTCCTCTTCTTACAGTGCATCCTGGTGCCTTCATTTATGCATGCCAACATTTACATTTACATTTACAGCATTTAGCAGACGCCCTTATCCAGAGAGACTTACAATTGGTACAGTCTTACAATCCAAGCAATTGTGGGTTAAGGGTCTTGCTCAAGGACCCAACAGTGGCAGCTTGGCAGAGGTGGGATTTGAACCCTGGACCTTCTGGTCCAGAGTCCAGTACCTTACCCGCTAGGCTACCACAGACCCAGCCATGATGTACAACGCCAATCAGAAAAAGTTGGGACAGTATGGAAAATGCAAATAAAAAATATATGCGGTCATCAACATTTTCCTAGCGCCTGTCCCGCCGAATGCGGGGTCCACCCACTGCCATTTCGATGTGACCGAGAATACTCCAGTTGACGCGTCGCCAGACACCACACTCAAACCAGGTCAATTTTAGTGTAATCAATTAACCTAACTTGCATGTCTTTGGACTGTGGGAGGAAACCGGAGGACCCGGAGTAAACCCACACAGACACGGGGAGGACATGCAGACTCCACACAGAAAGGACCCAGGCCGCTCCACCCTGGGATTGAACCCAGGACCTTATTGCTGCGAGGCGGCGATGCTACCCACCGAGCCACCAAAACAAACCCATATATATGCAATGTTCCTTACATTTCCTTTTTTTTATTTCATTGCAGACAGTATGAACCCAAGATATTTCGGGGTTTTTTTCTGGTCAACTTGGCAACTTGGCAACACATTCCAAATAATTTAGGGCTAGTAATAAGGTAAAAAACTGAATGATGATGTGATTTCACGCAGGTAGCAGTCAGCAGGTGATTATAATCATGATTTGGTACAAATGCAGTGTCCAGGAAAGGCTGAGTCTTGGAGTAAAGATGGGCAGATGATCTCCAGTTTATCAACAGATGTGTAAGAAAATTATTGAAATGTTTAAAAACAATATTCCTCAAAGAAAGATTGAAAGGAATTTACATTTTTCAGTCCTAACCTTTTCTGATTTGGGGTTGTAAAAGGAGGCCTCCTTTGGCTTTCAAAACTGCAGCAATTCATCATGGCATAGATTCTGTTGAAATCCTTCTGTACTAAAATTGACACACACAGACAGGAAAGCTTCTTGCAGTTGACACATTACACGGAAGCACTGATATGCTCTGAACAATGCTTAAGTAAACCTGTCCAAATGTTCATCCACAGGTATCAGAGGTCCCAGGATGTATCAGGAAAACACTTCCCTCAAAATAACTCCACCTCCACCAGCCTGAACTGTTGAAACCTGACAGGTTCAAAGTTTCAGACTGACCAAATTCTGACCCTCCCATCAGCAAGGTGCAACAGAAATCTGGACTCATGTGACCAGGCCATATTTTCCCACTGTTTAGTGATCCAAATTTTGAGCTTGTTTACCCACTGGAATCTTGCCTTTTGTTTCACTGTGACATCAATGGGACTCTGTCCCTGTCTGTCTGCTGTTATAGCCCATCTGTCTTAAGGAACAACGAGTTGCTGCTTTCAGACCTGTTAGTTGGAGCACCACCAGTTTGTTTGAATGATTCTTGACATCGTTCTCTTATCCCTTTCTTTTGACGAGTTTCCATCCACAGGATCCCCTTTCCCTGGATGCTTTTCAACAATCACACCATTACCTATGGCCCCCACAATGTTGATGGTTTTTGAAATACTGACCCAAACTAGTCTAGCATGCCTTGTTTGAAGGCTCTCTAATCGCATAATTATCCCAATCCAATGTGGAAACTTAACCAAGATAACTTACTCTTTTGATTTTATGCTACACTCCGGGGTCACGTCTAATTTCCTCAAAAGGATATGGACTGCACCTGGTATTCTGTGGGGAGGGGTGTTTGTTTTCATTTTCTTACTTTTTCCCTTGAAAATGACATGGAGGAACTGTGGTTAGGGCTGCCAGCCTACAGCTCCAGAGACCCAGGTTGGAGTCCCAGCCCTACCACTGCCTGTGTGGAGTTTGCATGTTCTCCCTGTGTTTTCTCTGGCTCCTTGTGTGTCCTCTGTGATGGATTGGGACCCTGTCTAGAAGTGGTTTCTGCATTATGGACTGTGCTGCTGGTTAAAATAACTTTGATCTGTGGTCAGTTCAAAATGAAGCAAACTTTTTCCCTAATACTGAGCCTCACTGTTGCTCCATCCTCCTCTCACACAATACACTTGACTTTAGGTGTGGTGTTTTTCATTTAGTGCTTCTAGACCTATGATTTGCCCGGATTATGCAACAGTTTCCTTAGTATGCGAAAAGTTCCTTTCATGTGATCATTTCACAAACTGCATTAGTGGCTATAGGGAAACTGAGTTGTCACACCTCTCTGGGGTTTTTTATACAAATTTGAAAGTAAAAATGGACCCGTTCGGCTATAAATGCTATTTTACAGCAACAGAAATCAGAAAGTATGCTAAGATTCTGTCCAAGAACTACCTTCTTAGTATGAATTGTTTCTTTTTGCAGCAGTCATATACAGAGCTGGTATTCATGGAATTGCATTAATTATAGTGGAAAAAACTGATCCTGAATCTGAGGAAGGTCTTACACTGGGATGACACAATTGTGTGGAAAGGAAAATAAAAACCATCTCTGTTTTCATCTGCTTTTCCTGGTCTGGGTAATGGTGGCAACAGGCTGTTAAGACCAGTCTTCCTAGAGCACTGTTTCTCAATTCTGGTCCTGGAACCCCTCTGCTCTGCACAATGTAGTGCTTTTCCTGTTTAAACACATCCACTTTAACTCCGTAATGGGCTTGTTAATGAGCTTAGCAATTGGATCAGTCATGTTGGGAGCAGGGAAAACACTAAAATGGCAGAGCGGTGGGGCTCCAGGACCAGGATTGACAAACACTGTCCTAGAAGATTCCCAGATATTCCCAAGACAACTGTGAGGTATAATTCCTCAATCAGGCCCTGGGTCTACCCTGGGGTGATCATCCAGAGTAACGTGTCTGGAACAGAGCTCTAGACAGCCTTCCAGGGGGCTTCCAATCACATGAATTGGTTTCTCTCAATCTGAAGGAGTTATTCTGGGGTTCCCCTGGACTCCTCACCTTGTCATGGATGGAGAATAAGCTCAGCAACCCCATTTCTGTTGCTTGTACCCGCAACCATACTCTTTCAGTTACTACCCATTCCTGAGGGACTCCCGAGAAACTACTCCACTACGAACAGGTTTTCTTCCCTTGCCTGCAGATAGCACCCCACTCTTTAACTGGAGAACTCCGTGGCCTGAGAGGTGCTGATTCTCTTCCCACACCCTTTATACTCCGAGGCAAAATGTTTAAGTGTTAAATGTCCACCTCAGCTGGCGTTAAAGGACAACATTGAGAGGTCACCTCCAGCTGTCCTTACTGGACCCCAAAATAAAGGCAGTGAAAAGTATAAATAGAATATGATATTCTTTAGGATATTCTTTCAGAAACCTGAGTTTTAGTGCTTTCCAGCTGGGTTGGGTGTGTAGACCGAGTTTGTTTGATGGAGTGGAGGTTGGTGCTGCAGTGGAGGTTGGTCCTACCCAGCCCTGTAATGGGCTGATGTGAAATCATGTGGGGATAACATGGATCATCAGCCATTGCATAAACTTGTGAAGTCATTTCCAGCTCGAGGGCATGCTGTCATTCCTTCAAAAGAGGAAGAATCCAAGTGCTAATAAACCCTTAAAAAAGAATACTAAAATTTACTTTTAAGTTTTAAATTTTAAATTTAGCATTAAGTTTTCAATCAAATTGTTATACTGATGGTGATTATATAATTTGTAATAGAAATTGTATTAAATATAAGAAAATTGCAGAATAGAAGAATTTTCACCAGTAGTCTCTCGGTGTATATTTTATCTTCATTCATTCATTGCCCTATCCACTTATTCTAGTCAGGGTTACTGGAAAGTAGGTGCCCAGCTGGCAACACAAGGCAGACACAAGACGCCAATTCATCACAGGGCACATACACTCACACACTCATACCCACATTCCTACACTTTGGAAACACCAATTAACCTAACACGCTTCGTTGGAATGTGGGAGGAAGCTGGAGTACCCGGAGTAAGGTGGAGCCCAGGGTCGGGATCTAACCAGGGATCTTGGAGTTGTGAGGCGACAGTGTTAACCACTGCACCGCTGTGCTGCCCATATTAAATCTTAGTTGTAAAATAAAACAAAAAAATGAGGGCAGCATGGTCAGTGGTCGGTGCCCCCTAGAACTGCCAGAGGGCATGGTGGCTCGGTGCGCAGCACTGTCACCTCACAGTAAGAAGGTCCTGGGTTTGATCCCAGGTGGGGTCTTTTCTGTGTGGAGTTTGCATTTCCTCTCTGTGTCTGTGTGGGTTTACTCCGGGTGCTCCGGTTTCCTCCCACAGTACAAAGACATGCGTGTTAATTGATTATGTGAAAATAGCCCTAGTGTGGGAGTGTGTGAGACCTATGATGGATTGGCGCCCTAGGTTGTTCCTGCCTTGCGCCCCATGCTGCCAGCTAGACACAATCTTGTCCTAGTGACCCATGATTTAGGTTGGGTTAGGGGTAGGAGTAATACTTCTTCAGGTACAATACTAATACACTTTCTTTGAAATATCCACGAAAGATAGTTAGATAGATAGAATATGGACAAACGTGTGTAGGCAGAGTTCAGTGTTCACTTAAAGAAAACTTTATTTGAAAAACCAAATACTGAAGACAAACTATGATGGTAGAAAGACAGGTGTGTGTGTGTGTGTGTGTGTGTGTGTGTGTGTGTGTGTGTGTGTGTGAGAGAGAGAGAGAGAGAGAGAGAGAGAGAGAGAGAGAGAGAGAGAGAGAGAGAGAGAGAGAGAGAGAGAGAGAGAGAGAGAGAGAGAGAGAGAGAGAGAGACTGTTCACAGGCACAATTACGGACAGCTCTTTGGGTCTTCAACTTCAATGCGGAAGTAGGAAAAGCGTATACTTCCGTACTAAATAGTGTGCGGAATGAGCGTAGTACCAATAGTGTTGATTGTAGTAGGCATACTATTTACTACGCTAGTATGCACTGTGAGCCGTCACAGTTAACAGGAAAGGCAGACCCTTTGTAGCATCTTTAGGGCATTTAGTGCAGTTTATTTTATTTGCATTTTAACTCGCACTTTAACACTTTAGTACATCATGATATTGCTGGAAATAAATAACCGCATTGTAGAGGAGACATTAACGCTGAAATTTGACAGTGCATCTAATGGGTGAGTGTTCATATGCTAATGCTAAGCAGCTAACTTTTCCGGTTACCGGTGTTGCAGAGAATGAATAGACCTGAAAGAAAACTGAAGGTTTAATCCATGTTCCGGTGAATACAGTGGAAAACCCTCCTTATGGTTAACTAAAACAAACCCCTCACACTCTGTGTAATGTGTAGAAATTAATATGAATTAAATAAGAATAATAAAAACTACTCTAATTTCCCCTTGCTCAGGAGTGAGTTTGTGTGGGAGTGGTATTTCAGATTGTGTTACTGATATTATTGGAATCTGACAAAAGCAACTACAAGTTAGGAGTGTCAGGGTTAAAACTTTCAATATGTTATTGGTATTATAAAACAAGTTTGTTATAAAGCTTTGTTATCTTATCAGTATCATCAAAAAGCATTTGAAGTTATTGGAGAAAATGACCTATATATTATCTGTTAATAGGTTATCAGTACCATCAAATTCATTGATTTGGCTGTCAGTGCCATCTGAAACCACTGACTGGTTGTCTGCATCATCCAAAAGCATTCAGTTATTGGTATCAGACAGCTTTCAGTATAAAATATCAAAAGGTGTTTTCTAAAGCACAGCCAGGTTATTGGCATCCGTGTTTCTGCATTCAAGCCATTACAGAAATTAAGTGTGCCCAATAAATCATCTTACTTGTCTGACACACATTATCTGTGTCAATAAGAGTTCACAAGTGGCTACAAGCATATATACAACTGTGTAAGACAGATTTTTTTGGGCAGTTTTTAGCTCATGCTTCATTAGTTATTTGTTTTTCTGTCTTCCTGCATGGAGCATTATCACAGTGCCACTACAGTCTGCTTTCCGTAATGTCTTTGGTTTGATTGCTTTCATATGCCTTGAAGCTTGCTCCTTTCTGTGAGCTCTATGGTGAACATAATGATTACCTGCTCCAGAGAGAGACTGTTGCCATATAAGGTCATGCTGCTTTTCTTTGTACTGCTTCCGCCTTTAGGAGTCACAGACCGTAGTAGCTTTTTGCTTCCGCTTTAACTTCCACCCAAGAAAGCCAGTGAGTGAAGCTCCCGCAGATCAGAGCAATGGTTGCCCCTTTTCAAGCGGTGAAAACAGACACAGTTGTGTAGTTGTGCAAGTGAATCATTTTATTTATCGTTTATACAACTTTACACTTTATGCTGGCATTCTTTCTTGTCAGTATGTATCTTGCAAAACAAGTGTTTATGTCAATCACAAGTCATTTTGGCTCCAGGATCTGGACTTTTTTGGCCAGCACAATGCTGCTGAATACACTTAGCACTTTGATTAGCAGAGTAACTTTTAAACCGTCCTGTTTGTTTATCCTGGTCAGGGTTGCGGGGTGGGGTCCAGGGCCTGTCCCAGAATTAATAGCGTGCAGGTAGAGGTACATGCTGGAGAGGGTGGCAGTCCACAAGGCTCCATAACGGCACCATTCAGCCTAGAGGGATGTTCATAAGCTCTGTTTCTTAACACCATTTGTCTACACTCTCTGGTCCATTCTGATGTGAACTTTTTTTTTTCAGCCAAACATTTTCTGCCTTTTTTCGGACTGATATTCTGAAATTCTGGCAGTAGGTAGCTGGCCCTATATTGTGGGGTGGCAGGAAGACTATTTGGTAACTTTTGCACATGAAAAAGCCTTATGTAATGACAGTTGAGAGGCCCAAACCCTCTCCCGAATAAGCTAATAGTTCCACAAATAAATCAATATGCAAACAGTATGCAAAGAGAAACTGATATCAAGCTGTGAATCACAAAGGATAAACTGGCACCAAATCAGGTCTGACATCTCAAATTTAAATTTAGATTTTGGCCTTCCCAGCTGCAACATATGGTGTGCCAGTTCTCCCCTAGCTTTTACAGGTACAGGTATGCGCCCTTAAATGTCCGTCCAATCAGTGTCCATCCGAGTAATGTCAGTTGGCTTTAACGCGTAACGCCCGAGGTCTTAAGAATTATAATAGGAAATACAAAGCTGTCTTATATATGTCTAATTTGCACCTGAATGACAGACAAGTAGTACGAGCGAATCCTTGCGACAGCTGCTAACAGAAAAGGCATAGAAAGCAGGGTATTGTTCCAACATTTGGCACATTTATTCAATCATAATCAATAAGAAGAATCAGAATCGATAAATTGCAAATGATACAGAGTACCAACAATAATAATCATAATATTAAAGTAAAAAAACCTCCTGTATCGGAATCTTTATTGGTATTGGCAGTTCAAAATCGGAATCGGATCGGAACTGAACAAAATGTGTATCGTGATACAGCTAGCTAAGGAGCTCATTCCAGTTTACAGAGCAGACTGTCACGTAAATTCATTCAAAAAACACTGCACTAATTACACTAGCTTGTACAGAAATGTACATTGTTTTGCGTTGTTTACACGTCAGAAATAAAAAATGAATGTCTTTTATTGAATGTAAACTGGATAATCATCAGAAAATCAAATCGTGATCTCAGTATCGTGAGTCGAATCGTGAGCATATGGCTAGACCACTACCGTATTTTCCGTGTTATAAGACGCGATATCAACGATCGGCTGCTAACGGATCTATTTTCATACATAAAGCGCACCGGGTTATAAGGCGCATGAAATGAAACAAAACTCTTAAGTTCCCTCGGAAGCTCAGTTTGGTCTTTACCTGGCTCAGGGCGTCTTCTTGCTTCCTCCCACTTCAGTACCCATTGATTCGTTAATGTTGAAATTCTCTCGCAGCTTGCTCTATGTCCATGTTTGTACTGCGTGACTGATAGCGTTGTGTTTGAAATCCGCTTTGAAAATAAATGAATGAATGCACGTAACCTAATGCTGAAAAAGCACATAAACGTATTACTCCGCGATGATGCTGCGCACTACGGTGGCCGTAAGCTTTGTAACTTACCAAGGCCGTGCTAAAACATTTTGACAGATTTATGAGCACCGTGTACCATCTACAATCGGTTCTAGGTCAGAAAGCACAACCAGAATTAATTCATACATTAGACGCACCGCATTTTAAGGCACACTGTCGATTTTTGAGAAAGTTAAAGGATTTTAAGTGCGCCTTATGGTCTGAAAAATACGGTAGTTGCTATATGAGTGTTTTATTAGTTATTGGGCATGAAAGCATTAGTATTAGTATTAGTTAACATGCTCTGTGGAATATTTTAACGGTTTATGACTTCAGGGGCAGTATAGACTACTCCAGATCAGCTGATATTCAGTGTCTTCAGATTTTGTTGTGGTTTCTCCATCTCATTGAAAACATTTCCTTTCTGTTCTGTTTAGGAACAAGCCTGAAGCAGCAGAAGTTACTTTTGCTGGTAAGTGTGCTTGCACAAGAATGTTATTTAAACTAGATCAGCAGTTCTTGAAATCCCATAGCTGAAGATCAAGAGATTTATCACATCATCTATGGTTGCTCAGTTTATTGCCATTATTTATTGATCATGAATAAAACCGGGATCTGTTCCTTACATACTTAGTTTAATTTGATGGGACAGAACAGTCTCCCTTTATTGAAAAGGTTTACAATACAATGAATACAGGCTGTATTATTTTACTTTTCAGTACCTACAAATGCAGCAGTTCCACTGCAGGTGGTTAGTTGAGTCAGTTTAGCCATAGCCATGTTCCTGTCAGACCATTAATTTGTAGTGATGCACCAAAAGTCATGGCTGAAACTGAAATTTAAAGGGGGCCTTGAACGTTTGTGAGCTGTTGGGATTTTTTGGAATTTCTGCGTAAAATATGACCTAAAACATGATCAGATTTTCACACAAGTCCTAAATTTAGATAAAGAGATCCAAATTAACGAATGATATTATACTTGGTTATTTATTTATTGAGAAAGATAATCCAATATTACATATTAGTGAGTGGAAAAAGTATGTGAACCTTTGCTTTCAGTATCTGAATGTGAAAATTCTTCCAATAGCCTTCTGGCTTGCCCACGTGATCTTTATCAAACTGCAGACGAGCAACAATGTTCTTTTTGGAGAGCAGTGGCTTTCTGCTGCAACCCTGCCATGCACACCATTGTTGTTCAGTGTTCTTCTGATGGTGGACTCATGAACAGTAACATTAGCCAATGTGAGAGAGACCTTTAGTTGCTTAGAAGATACCCTGGGGTCCTTTGTGGCCTTGCCAACTATTACACGAGTGATCTTGGAGTGAATGCGCCGTTGTATTTAAAGAACAGAGGGATCTCAAAGTCTAATTTTCACAACACGTTTGTTTAAGTGTATCAACAAAACCTCGGGAAAAGAGTTGTTGATGCTTATCGATCTGGGAACGGTTACAAAATCATCTCTAAAGTGTTTGGACTCTACCAGTCTGTGGTGAGACAGATTGTATGCAAATAAAGAAAGAAACAATAAAGACCATTGTTGCTCTTCCCAGGAGTAGTCGATCAACAAATACCACTCCAAGAGCAAGGTGTGGAAAAGTCACAGAGAAACCCAGGGTCACTTCTAAGCAACTAAAGGCCTCTCTAACATTGGGTAATGTGTAAACTGTTTTGTTAGGGTACAGTTTTGTTTCATTAATAACTCAGTGTGAGACACAAGTGAGGTGCAGGTAGTTTCAAGCAAAAGAAAAGGAAGCACAACTATGATGTGGGACTGTGGTAGTCTAGCGGGTAAGGTACTGGACTCTGGACCAGAAGGTCGAGGGTTCAAATCCCACATCTGCCAAGCTGCCACTGTTGGGTCCTTGAGCAAGACCCTTAACCCACAGTTGCTTGGATTGTAAGATTGTACCAATAAGTCGCTCTGGATAAGGGCGTCTGCTAAATGCTGTAAATGTAAATGATGTAACTAAACGTGCACACAGCCTACTAGCTTTTTTATTTGTTTTTTTTCCTCTCTCCAAAAGTCACAGTTATCATTGCTCTTTTCTGTCATATCCCTTTCTATTTTAGACTTTGACGGTGTGCTGTACCACATTTCAAATCCGGATGGCAATAAGACGAAGTTGATGGTCAGCATTGCACTCAAGTTCTACAAGGAGCTGCAGGAACATGGTGCAGATGAGGTAGAACCTACCAGTTACAGTCACATTTGCATTTATCCAAAATGACAAGAATTCTCTGTGGTGTCAGGGGGAAGTTTGCTTTCAGGCAGTGACTTGTGAATAGTTTGTTTTAGTTTTACACGTGTACTTACACGCTGGTCATGATGTTCACGTTTAGGTATCTGTGTGCATTACTTTGTAATGTTTTAGAGCTTTTATCTATATATAGATCAGCTATTGCTGCTTGTGATATTGCCAGTAAGTGAAATAACCACAATTATATTTGAACAGTCACTCTGATCTTTTTTAAATAAAGACTGAATGGTTTTTCCACTAAACACAGTTGTTAAATACCAGCTGTTCATATGAGCCATAAAGATAACAGGGCCGTAATAAAACTAAAGCAAAACTCTACCTAAAATGACAAAATGAGCATTTATTTCCCTTTTGTGTACAAACTGTAAGCAAACGATCACAAAAGTGATTCAGTCAAAAAAAGCAGGACAAGCAAAAGTCATAGGGAGACTGAAACAAACACTTGATAAAACATAAAATCCATCGCATCTTATTGAATTTTCTATTTTTCTCGTGCCACCTCAACTTTTTGGGAACTTAAAATGTTTTTGTGTTAATTTGTATATAAATATGGTATGTTGTAAGTGTGGGGAATGAAACCATGCTGGTATGAGTTCATGTGAACTACCAGTTAGCTCGTATCCATTGGCAACCATCAGAAAAACATATTTTTGAAGACGCTCTTCGTGTCCCTGTGTAATCTGGTGATCAGTCCCCATGACATATCTTCAGTGGTTTTGCAACCGGAAGTGGGTGTGACTCATCGCTAAGAGAGGTAAACACACATTTTCAGACCAACTCTTTTCAGGTGTAAAGAAAACCATGACTTAAACCTCTTGCTTATTATCTTAGGCTTGTTGAGTGTCTGTATAATCTGTCAGATTTAAACCTTGACAGGAAGAGATAGGCTGTTCCGGGTGTCTCCTTGTCATGTGGTGCGCTGGCCTGACAATGCAAAGAAATGCAAACTATGTTCCTGTGCTTTCATTATTGAATGAGATGCAGGCATGGAGCATGCAAACTGAATGCAAACTCTGAGGAAACAGCAGCGAGGTCCAACCTGTTGTGTCAAGCCTGTGTACAAAAACTTATGACTCATGTGAACATAAGGAAGGCTTGGGTGTGTGGGACCCAATGGGGTTACGTTCCAATAAACCCACTGTTAAGTGTTTGTATCTAGCCTATCTTAAACATGCTAAAACACTTGTGTTAACCTACAGTTGGGCAAAATCCTTACCGCAAAGTCTATTTTGTAATGTTTTATAAAGTGTTGAATATTATAATTGATTTAATAATGTATTGAAATTGAAAAGCAAAATGTTTAGTCCATTGGGGGACAGAGAGCATTACTGCTCAGCTCAGTCACCTGGCTGCTGCCCGGATGTCCAGCATTGTTCTGTATATAACCTGCCTAGGGGGAAATCAAAATTCAAAATTGTTTTTTCCTAAATGTGTATTCATAAGGTTTGGGCAGTATTGACGGTTTTTCATAGCGTCTTTAGATAATAGCGTGGTATATGATATTACCCCGGGGGGGGGGGGGCATAGTGCTGGCTATATGTTTTTAACAATGTATCTAACATTGTTTGATATTTAACATTATAATCTTTATACAGTGGTGCATAAATATGACCTAAAACATCATTGGGTTTTCACACAAGTCCTAAAAGTAGATAAAGAGAACCCAGTTAAACAAATGAGACAAACAATATCCTTGTTCATTTATTTATTGAGGAAAATGATTATATATTAGTGAGTGGCAAAAGTATGTGAACCTCTAGGATTAGCAGTTAATTTGAAGGTGAAATTAGAGGCAGGTGTTTTCAATCAATGGGATGACAATCAGGTGTGAGTGGGCACCCTGTTTTATTTAAAGAACAGAGATCTATCAAAGTCTGCTCTTCACAACACACGTTTGTGGAAGTGTATCATGGCACGAACAAAGGAGATTTCTGAGGACCTCAGAAAAAGAGTTGTTGATGCTCATCAGGTTGGAAAAGGTTACAAAACCATCTCTAAAGAGTTTGGACTCCACCAATCCACAGTCAGACAGATTGTGTGCAAAATTCAAGACCATTGTTACCCTCCCCAGGAGTGGTCGACCAACAAAGATCACTCCAAGAGCAAGGTGTGTAATAGTTGGTGAGGTCACAAAGGACCCCAGGGTAACTTCTAAGCAACTGAAGGCCTCTCTCACATTGGCTAATGTTAATGTTCATGAGTCCACCATCAGAAGAACACTGAATAACAATGGTGTGCATGGCAGGGTAGCAAGGAGAAAGCCACTCTCCAAAAAGAACACTGCTGCTCCTCTGCAGTTTGCTAAAGATCACGTGGACAAGCCAGAAGGCTACTGGAAGAATGTTCACATTCAGATACTGAAAGCAAAGGTTCACATACTTTTACCACTCACTAATCTGTAATATTGGATATTGTCTCATTTGTTTAACTGGGTTCTCGTTATCTACTTTTAGGATTTGTGAGAACATCTGACGATGTTTTATATCATATTTATGCAGAAATATAGAAAATTCTAAAGGGTTCACAAACTTTCAAGCACCACTGTATTCCTTTTGAAATAACACCCAAAGTCAGTGCAGCGTAGGTGTCTGTCAGGTGTGTGTGCTTTTATCTGTGTTTGTGTGATAGCGGAAGTAGTTCATAAGTGATGATGCAGATTCTTTTTAGTGAGTCGACTCTTTCAGCTTCCAAATGGCTCTTCATGTTTTAACTTATTACTTTTTTTTTAATTCGCTTCATTTTCAGTTGCATTCTACTTACCCTGGTCTTTTCAAAATAAAATGTTCTCTTTTCAAATACATGACACAGTAAGTGCACCGAGATGGATAATCTAACAGACCAAAACCTCACTGATTATAAATGTGGAAACAGGACGAATGCAAGCTGATCTTGCAAATGCTATCTAGTGACCAATGTGTGTCAACAACAACATCCTTCCTGAATGCTAAAAATATTATGCCACGATAACTAGAGACACTTTGACGATACGTGACGGTTATCTCAATACATTTGATCTCTATTTTAATAATGCCATTCTAATATTATCCCATACTTCAAAATATCCTGCACTTCATCCAGTTAAACAGAACTAATTACACTGTTTATAAAGAAACATGCAGTCGGTCAGTGTTCTTTAAGCATGACAATATTCTTGATATGCTCAGAAAAGCATACGGTCTATCACGATAACAAAATTTATGATACGATAAAATATCGTAATATTGCCCAACCCTAGTATTTATGAATGTTGTGTGAACCTTAATTTATGAACCCTGTGGTAGCCTAGTGGTTAAGGTACTGGACTCTGGATCAGAAGGTCCAGGGTTCAAATCCCACCTCTACCAAGCTGCCACTGTTGGGCCCTTAACCCACAATTGCTTGGATTGTAAGACTGTATCAATTGTAAGTCGCTCTAAATGTCATAATTAAAGTGGGACTGTGGTAGCCTAGTGGTTAAGGTACTGGCCTCTGGACCAGAAGGTCCAGGGTTCAAATCTCACCTCTGCCAAGCTGCCACATTGTCGGAAATGGACGTTGACCAGACATTACCATAGCCACGTAGTAGTTTAGATAATGCACATAGTGTTTTATTTTAGAAGTGTTTTATGTGAATATTAATTAGCACAACATATAAATCATTGAGTACATTACTGTACTGTTCAATACAGTACAAGACCCTTTGTATCTTTGTATCATTTATAAAACTTGAAATACTTGATGAAAAGGAAAAAGAACGATATGAAACGATACCATATTGCTTAGTCTAAAGACTGCAAATCTTTTTTCTGTCAGCAGGTGTCACAAGGGTTGCAAGCTCGTACTAGTTTTCTGTCACTCATGCGTGAGATAGATGTATGAAGACAGATTTTTATTACCTGTTAATTCTTAAGACCTGTGCCATTAAAGCAAACGGATATTGATCAGGTGGATGTTACACTGCGAAAACCTGTATTTCAGGTGTCTTTTGTGTTTTTCAGTCCATTGTGTTGACATATTCTGTGTAAGTAAAAAAGAAAGAAAAAAAAATGACATGAAGATTTTTGCTGCCTGTGTTTTCAGCTTCTGAAGAGGGTGTACGGAAACTTCCTCGTACCACCAGAGGACGGTAGGCCAAGATTCCAGTCTTTTTTCTTTTTGTTTTGTTTTTTGTTTTTTTTGTTATTAGGTTAACTGGCATTCTCAGTGAAATATTTGGTCAGATTGATTATTTGCTTGAATATTTGAGCTAGAAGCCAATGCTGTCCCATAGGAACATATTTGATCTTTATAGATCGTTTTTTTCCTGAATGTTTTATGTCACTTTGTCCTAGGCTACAATGTCTCTCTGCTGTTTGACCTGGACAATATACCAGCCAACAAAGAAGAGGTGATCCAACAGGCAGGGCTGCTGAAGAGGAACTGCTTTGCGTCCGTGTTCGAAAAATACTTCAAGTTTCAGGAGGAAGGGCGAGAGGGAGAGCAGAGAGCCGTCGTCCACTACAGAGATGACGAGTCGATGTAGGTGACCTCACAGGTTTCTGATGAGAAAATCCAGCTTTATTTTTGGAGTAATGAAATGAACACAGGGTTCTGTATTACTGTGTACTTTATCAAAGGCTCTGATGGTGCAGAGCTATGAAACACTGGCCCACTGTGAGAGTCCCAGTGGTTTCTTCCTTCCAGGTTGGAGGTCACTTGCAGACACATTTGGCCTGTTGAACCCTGCAGTGAACTGAAGGCCCTTCCAGGGCACACTTAGTCCTGCCAGATATTTTTCTTCAGAGATAAGTGTCAGAGCTTCTGCTGTATGAGCAGAGCTAAAGACATTTTAATTTATATCTTATTTATTATCTTATTTATATCTTATGTACTATGAAATACGTAACCTAAAAGTATTACCGGTATGCACCTTCTAATGTCCGTGTTAAGTTCTGTGAAACAGGATGTTGACTGAAATGGGTGTTGACCAGACATTACCATAGTCACATAGCAGTTTAGGTACTTTCCACATAGTGTTTTATTTTAAATAGTAATATTAAATTAATAATATGTGTATGTGTATATATCTATATATATATCTAATATATAAATATACTATATAATATATATATATATATATACTAATATATATATATATATATATATATAATATATATTCACACATACCACAGGGTGCTTTAAAAGTTTGTGAACCCTTGAGAATTTTCCTATATTTCTGCCTAAATATGACCGAAAACATCATTCAGATTTTTTTTACACCAAGTTCCCCCTAAATTAGATAAACAGAACCCAGTTAAACAAAACAAATGAGACACAAATTATACTTGGTCCAGTTTATTTATTGAGGAAAATGATCCAATATTACATATTAGTGAGTGGCAAAAGTATGTGAACCTCTAGGATTCAGCAGTTAATTTAAAGGTGAAATTAGAGTCAGGTGTTTTCATCAATGGGATGACAATCATGTGTGAGTGGGCACCCTGTTTTATTTAAAAAAGAACAGGGATCTATCAAAGTCTGTTCTTCACAACACATGTTTGTGGAAGTGTATCATGGTACGACGAACAAAGGAGAATTTCTGAGGACCTCAGGAAAAGAGTTGTTGATGCTCATCAGGCTGGAAAAGGTTAACAAAACCATCTCTAAAGAGTTTGGGACTCCACCAATCCACAGTCAGACAGATTGTGTGCAAAGTGGAGGAAATTCAAGACCACTGTTACCCTCCCCAGGAGTGGTCGACCACGAAAGATCACTCCATGAGCAAGGTGTGTAATAGTTTAGCGAGGTCACAAAGAGGAGCTCAGGGTAACTTCTAAGCAACTGAAGGCCTCTCTCACATTGGCCTAATGTTAATGTTCATGAGTCCACCATCAGAAGAACAACTGAACAAACAATGGCTGTGCATGGCAGGGTTGCAAGGGAGAAAGGCCACTGCTCTCCAAAAAGAAACATTTGCTGCTCGTCTGCAGTTTGCTAAAGATCACGTGGACGAGCCAGAAGGCTACTGGAAAGAGTGTTTTGTGGACGGATGAGACCCAAAATAGACCTTTTTGTTTAAAAGAAAAGCGTTACGTTTTGTAGAAAGGAAACACTGCATTCCAGCATAAGACCCCTTATCCCATCTGTGAACAACCACTGGTGGTGGTAGTATCATGGTTTGGGGCCTGTTTTTGCTACAAATCTGGACCAGGACCAGCTTGCCATCATTGATGGAACAATGAATTCTGAATGATAGCAGAGAATTCTAAAGGAAAATGTCAGGACACATCTGTCCATGAACTGAATCCCAAGAGAAGGTGGGTCATGCAGCAAGACAACGACCCTCAGCACACAAGTCGTTCTACCAAAGAATGGTTAAAGAAGAATAAAGTTCATGTTTTGGAATGGCCAAGTCCTGACCTTAATCCTGACTTTAATACAGTGTGTATATATATATATGACATTAAATTAAGCAAATGAACAAATGAATAAAACTCCTCAGTATTATCTCGCCCCCAGTTATCTCTCCAAACTCATCACTTGCCGCCTATGATGGCAGGACGGATTTCCCTTCATGCACTTCACCTCAAATAGCAGCCAACCTCTCCTCTCGCCGTTCTTGAAATGTGACAAATGTTTTGCCAAAATGAAATTCTACCCCGTTAAGCCGCCAAGTTTTGAGTTCGACCGGTCGGTACTTGTCACCTTAATCCTACTGGCAGGGTCGCCTTCCCTGCTCTCTCCCCAGCTGATAGTTTACCTTGCTGGCGGTTATTGTCCCTGCTCACTCTGCTGATTCCTCACTGCTAATTGTTATTGCTCCGTTGAGGTGCTAATCTCATCATCAGTCTTTTAGTCGGCCTAAAACAGAAGACGTGCAGTTGACATACTAATGCGCTATTTTGAACAATCAGAACATGCAACACTGTATGATGTACAGTCGTAGTTTGTTATTAATCTCAGACTGGACTTGTAACATTTAACATTTCAAACATGTAACATTTCAATATTTATTATTGTAATGAAAGTTGTGGTTATAAAAGGGAACCGTCCTTCTTTTCAGACCAGCAAAATACAGAAAAAAACAATAAACCAAATGTCTGACCTAAACACACTAAACATAATTTTTATGGGAATTAAGATTTATTTTCTTCATTGTCCTTTGGTTGCGTTTCTTTAGAGCAGCAAAGGCAAATTATTTTAGTTTTTTTGCATCTGTATTATTTTAGCTCCTAAGCGTTTCTCTTTCCTGTTTTGTTCAGGTATGTTGAGGCGAAGAAGGACCGCGTTACCGTCGTGTTCAGCACAGTCTTCAGGGATGATGATGATGTCATCATTGGAAAAGTGTTCATGCAGGTTTGTGTCTATGGAGATTTTAGAATGGACAAAAATCCTAAACAAGTACAGGACATGGTCTATGTCTATCACACAGGCTCAGGCAGTGTGGAGCATGCTCTGTGATGTCCATGTTTTCTGCATGCCGCTGCTTGCTTGCCATTACACAGCTGACAAATGAAACATCAACACCATTTTAAATTCTCTTTAAACCAGATATGCTTCACTTCCACTGATATTTTCAATTGAACCTCCATTTTTGACGAATCTGTACATGTCTGAGTTCATGCCCATTTTCAACAACATGTTTTCTTTCTGAAGTCATGCTTCTGCTTTGGTATAGAAATGGCTGAAATCCATTGTGCACATGATCCACTTACCCCTGCATGTAGTTCTGCTACAAGACATCTTCAGTTTTGTACTGGTCCTTCATGGCTCATGTTGATAACATGTACAGTACTGTGCAAAAGTCTTAGGCCACCATTACATTTGTTGTTTTAGCACTTGTATAATGAGCATATATAATTATTTTTCAGCCTGTTTGTTAAGACACCAACAGAACATGCAGGAAAAGAACAAAATGGCTTCTGCAGGCAAAAGTCAGTATTCAATGTCATGTCCATGAAAAGGTGACTGCTATCCTTCCAAAAAGACCATTCCTGCTCAAGCTACTTCTTGTAGACGGGTCAACTTGGCATCCCAATGAATCTGCCATTATTAAGACTTATTACGTAATCGTCTAATCACAGTTATTTCAGATAATCACAATTAAATTAAATGATTGCGTTATGTAGGACTACAGTCGTTTTCCACAGCTGGTACATTTCTGCAACACACATGTTGAGAGAATATTTCCACACAGATTTTAAGAGTTCTTCAGAAGCTGTGGTCACGCCGTGCGTTACCTCACATCACCGAGTTGTAGAACACGTGAGCATGGTGTTACTGGTTATAGTCATTTTAATGGCCATTTTTCTGCATGTCCTTAGTGCCAGATCAGACTGACATAAATGGCACAACAGACCATCGCAAAATGAAAACAAATCCCTTTGACTTTGGCAACAGCGACAGCACATGCATGTCAAAACAGGAAAAACTTGCATGCCATTAGTGTTAAGACTCACACCAGCTAAATGCACACAAATCCACAGAATTCTGTGCTTCAGCCTCTAGAAGGTCTGTCAGTGACTTCAGGTTAAGTCGAGAGTGCGTTGCAGGAATGCAGGTTGCACAACGATCATAATGCAAAACCTAAGAAAACGTTAGACAGCAAACACATGTTGGCCCATTGAATACATTCTGAATAAGCAAACCATATTATATATATAGATATAGATATAGATAGATAGATATATGTACAGTGGTACTTCAGTTCTCGACCACCTTCCAACTCATCAGATTTGGTTCTCGATGCATTTTGACTAGATGAATTTGCCTCGTTCCTCATCGGTTGCTTGGTACTCGGCAAACTTGCTTAAACTTGGATGAATCGAGCTGCGCAACTCATTTCAGCCGAAACTCGATTCATGGTTCATGATTCGATAAACAGTGATTCAGATTCACAATAGCTTACTCAGAGAAGTTCTGTGCTGTGTTTTATTGTGTTTTTCTTTATTTATACATTTTCAGTACTGTATTCTTAGTGCAAATAAGTCTCCATGGATCCCAAAAAGGTTACCTCATAAGAGCCAACCGAATGCAAAACAATAATTGAATGCTCCAGAACCAAGATCCAGGTAGTTAACCAATAACCAATAATGTTTTGCACTTTCTGTCCATTACTCACTAAGTTACATGAGATTTTTCAACATTTTATTATAAAATAAGCGTTGTGTTAATGATTTTGGCCAACTGTAGGTTAATGTGATTGTTTTAAACATTAATTTACTTACCATTACTTATCATGAGGCGGAATCTCCATCTACAGGCGGCATAATGTAACTGCAGTTATTTAAGTTTGACGTTAAGGTTGAGGTGACCAGGCAAATAAGAAGCCAACTTCTTCTTCTTCTTTTTTTTTTCTTTTCTTTTCATAACTTTATTGTCGCCAGGTTGGCCTGAATAATATTAAGTCATAGTCAGATTTATGTCTATAGATCTTTTTTTTTTTTTTTTACATTGGAGCATTGTCTCAAAACAGTTTTACAATGTTATATTATCCTCTATTATCTAAGCCCGAATAGGGGGTATGGTTTGAGACATATCCACAGATAATGGCAGTATACACCATCACAAATGTCTCGCTCTTACCTTCATCAGTGTGGTTGTATCCTGAGCCACACGTCTACTGTGGTAGATGGATTGCAGTGTGGGATTTCATTAGTATTCTCAGACGTGATTACAACTACATAGCAGTGGTTTTAGGCAACTGAGCATACTTGACTTTGTCCATTTGACAGGTGACTGTTTGCTTACATCTGACTTTCTTGTTAATGCATTTGGCACACATTTGTACCGAAAGCAACATCCAAAGCTGCTTGAGACGAACTGGCCAACACATGCACTATGTAGTTAAAAGTTTTTAGATTAGAAGGAACCCCTTCTAGTTAGTGAGGCATGCTATTTCAGCAACACTCACTTGTAACACTTTCATAACACATCATACATTTCTGAACAGTGGCATATTAATACCCATGTTTTGGATATAATTATGTGGGTGTCCACAAACTTTTGTCTCTTTAGTATAGCTTTTGACTTGATTACATACAGGAAGGTATAACACATTAACGTATCATCCGAGTCTTATCAGGACAAGACCAACTTTACATGTGGACCTGATGTAATTTCCTCCTACACAGGTGCTTCTTGGTGACTTTGATTCTGTCCAGATGTCAGTATTTTTCTTCCTCATCCTCTGAGAAAATGATAGGCACAATCAAGTACTATTTTTACCAAAATCAGCAGTGCTTTGATAATTGTACACCTACCCAGATTCAAATCTCAGTGATTTTACAGGCAGATGACGCCTTACATTGGGCAGAAATAAATAAGAATGAATTGCTTCTCATCACTGTAGTTCTTCTAGCTAATGAATCCTAGTCCATTATTGGCCACCCTGAATCTACAAATGCAAGCTTTAATTGACTCTTTAACTGGACTGACTGTTCAGAAGACTTGATTCTCTCCTGTTCAACTAATCCAATACAAAGAGGGATTTAGAACGGCGAAAACACAGTTGTTCTTTTAAGGATGAAGTAAACTCACAGACCTCCTTTGAAATACTAAGGGACTTTGACCGTTTTCACTATACACAATCTAAGTAACACGTTCCACTGTGTGGTCATGCTCTCGCTGTAGAACACTGCATCTGGTGAAATGATGCGCTCGGCAGCTGTGAATTGTTCGGAGGCACTCTCTGGTTTACTGCCCTCCTCTCTTGGTGGGTTTGTCAACACATGGTTGGGAATATCATCAAGGGAAATTGGGCATATCCAAATTGTGGAAAGAAATGAGAGGGACTTAGTTTCTTTAATCATTATTTAACCAAATCTATTTGTAAACTCAAAGTGGTAAAATAGCAAAAGCGTTAACACCTGGATCTTTGTTGTCATGTTAATAGATGTGTGTTGATATTTATATGCAGGAGTTTAAGGAAGGTCGCCGTGCCAGTCACACTGCTCCTCAGGTGCTGTTCAACCACAGAGAGCCTCCACTGGAACTGAAGGACACCGATGCTACAGTCGGGGACAACATTGGCTACATCACCTTTGGTATGTAGCTCACATAATGCATAGTGCTTACACACCGCAGCGACAGAAGTGCCATATTAAAGGAACAGCTTGATTCCTCACACGGTTCATTATTAGCCTCAATTTTTCCTTGCTGCTTCCTTTCCTCGGGCTTTTGAGCTAGTCTCTGTGTTGTAAGATGTCTGAAATATCCAGTCTTCTGTTTAACCCAGTTGTAGTAGAAAAACTGTCTGTTACAAATGTCTGGAAACAAGTCCTCAATTTTAAGCTCAGCGACAAGGATAATGCTGGTAAGGCAATTGGGGGTGATGTGGCCAAAATCCTTTATCACAGTATATATGTAACTTTAGATCATGGTACAGGTATACGTTGTTTAATGACCGGACATTACCATAGTGCCGCCAAGGACTTTCCTGCCGAGGACCTGAAGTGATTCTGTGTATCGGACTAAATGATGCCGATATGCATTTTTTTTACATTAATTTTGTTTGACTTATCACTATAAGATTTATTTGACTAGATAAATTAGTTACATTAATCATCTACGTTACATAAGGAGGATGGATCCTCCCAAGGTTTCTTCCTCAGAATGTGTGGGGAGTTTTTCCTTGCCACTGCCGCCATAGGCTTGCTCATTTTGGGATTGGCCCTAGATATTAGCTAAAATTGTAAAGCTGCTTTGAGACAATGCTGCACTGTAAAAAACAGAGACTCAGTGAGTGAATGTGAACCATTTTAAATAGTTTTGCGAAAGAGTATATACAGGTCATGGGGGAATAAACAAGAGTACTACTTACAGTAGGACAGTCACATACACTTAGAAACACCATTTACAGGTTGTTACAGTTAAGTAGCACAAAGTCATACACACAAACACAAGTAGCTCGAACAAAGAAGTCTCTAAATACATCAACCGAGCTAGAACAGTCTTAGTCCAAACGTGAGCTAACGAGCAAGTGAGCACACTCGTTAATGAAGAACTTCTGCCCTTAAACTGCCACCTCTGCTCATGGATCTGCAACATTGAGTAGCTTTCTTCGGCAGCTACCTCAGGAGTACACGGACAGATTTTTATTTTCTATTATAATTTCTTATAATTCTAGTGAAGAGGTAAGTCTTTAGTCTTCAAGCGTCCTCAACACTTAGGTGAAGACTGAAAATACAACTGCATATTTATTGATTTACCTACATCAGATCCCAGCAAGTTCTGATTGGATTGTGTTCTTGGGCTATTGCTTACTTGTACTAACATGAGGTTTTGTCTACTAGGAAGAATATAAAGCACTTCTGTAAGTCGCTCTGGATCAGGGCGTCTGCTAAATGCTGTGAATGTTAACACTTCAGTCATTAAAGCAAAGAAAGGTCGGTCAGGTCGGTGTTTAAACGGCACATGCGTGTATAAAAGTATATATCACATGAAATGGAAGATCTGTGAAGATCTGCTGTACAGTTTCCAGTCTGTAGCGCAGTATATAGTTAAGCTCATAGTACAGTGGGGCAAAAAAGTATTTAGTCAGCCACTGATTGTGCAAGTTCTCCTACTTAGAAAGATGAGAGAGGTCTGTAATTTTCATCACAGGTACACTTCATCTATGAGAGACAAAATGAGAAAAAATCCAGGAAATCACATTGTAGGGTTTTTAAAGAATTTTATTGTAAATTATGGTGGAAAATAAGTATTTGGTCAAATAAATTCGGTTCAACTCAATACTTTGTAACATTTGTTAGCAATGACAGAGGTCAAACGTTGAGGTCCTGTAAGTCTTCACCAGGTTGGCACACACTGTAGCTGGTATTTTGGCCCATTCCTCCATGCAGATCTCCTCTAGAGCAGTGATGTTTTGGGGCAACACGGACTTTCAACTCCCTCCACAAATTTTCTATGGGGTTGAAGTTGGAGACTGGCTAGGCCACTCCAGGACCTTGAAATGTTTTTTACGGAGCCACTCCTTTGTTGCCCGAGCCGTGTGTTTGGGGCCATTGTCATGCTGGAAGACCCAGCCACGTTCCATCTTCAATGCTTTCACTGATGGAAGGAGGTTTTGGCTTAAAATCTCATGATACATGGCCCCGTTCATTCTTACTTTTAATATGGCTCAGTCGTCCTGTCCCCTCTGCAGGAAAAAACAGCCCCCAAGGCATGATGTTCCACCCCCATGCTTCACAGTAGGGTATGGTGTTTTTCTTTGGGATGTGACTCAGCATTCTTTCTTCCTCCAAAACACGACGAGTTAAGTTTTTACCAAAAGTTCTATTTTGGTTTCATCTGACCACATGATATTCTCCCAATCCTCTTCTGGATCATCCATATGCTCTCTGGCAAACTTCAGACAGGACTGGACAATGTACTGGGCTCTTAAGCAGGGGGACACACCTGGCACTGCAGGATCTGAGTCCCTCTTGGCGTAGTGTGTGTTACTGATGGTAATTTAGCCTTTGTTACTTTTGGTCCCAGCTCTCTTTAGGTCAATCATCAGTCCCTCCGTGTGTAGTTCTGGGATTTTTGCTCACCGTTCTCATGATCATTTTTTGACCCCCACGGGATGAGATCTTGCATGGAGCCCCAGACATTGAGGGAGATTATCAATGGTCTTGTATGTCTTACAATTGCCTCCCACAGTTGATTTATTCACCACCAACCTGCTTAACCTATTGTAGATTTCACTCTTTCCCAGCCCTGGTGCAGGTCTACCAATTTTCTTCCTGGTGTCCTTCGACAGGTCTTTGGTCTTCTTGGCCATGGTTGAGTTGGTTGGGAGGTCTTGACTGTTTTGAGGCTGGGGACAGGTGTCTTTTATACAGATAACGAGGTCAAAAACCGGTGTCATTAATACAGGTAATGAGTGGAGGACAAGAAGAAGCTTTACAGTCAAGTCAAGTCAAGTCAGATTTATTTATATAGCGCTTTTTTACAATGGAGCATTGTCTAAAAGCAAACTTTACAAGTTTAGATTATCTCCTAATAACTACAGTCCAATCCGCAAAGGCCTATATATACAGGTCTGTGAGAGCCAGAACTCTTGCTTGTTTGTGGGTGACCAAATTACTTATATTTTTCCACCATGATTTACAATGAAATTATTTAAAAATCCTACAATGTGATTTCCCTGGATTTTTTTTTCTCATAGTTGAAGTGTGTAGCTATGATGAAAATTACAGACCTCTTTCATCTTTCTAAGTAGGAGATCTTGCACAATCGGTGGCTGACTAAATACTTTTTTGCCCCACTGTATATGGGCTGTGTGGCATCGACTCAGCTGATAGCTATTGCATAGAATTCATCACAGCAGAGCTTGTCTCTAATTTTGCGTACCCGAGGATTTTGAGTTCACTGACATGCTTGCACCTTGCCATTACATCCCTCGGATCAGCTCATTTTTCAACTATGTATAAATCAGGGGCGAGGGTCTGTACAAATACACCATTAAAAACCACCTGCATAAATACTGTGTTGGGTCCCATCATCAAGTTGTCCTGTGGTATCTGGTACCAAGGTGTTAGAAGCAGATACTACAGTGGTGCTTGAAAGTTTGTGAACCCTTTTAGCATTTTGCTATATTTCTGCCATAAATATGACCTAAAACATCATCAGATTTTCACATATAAACAAATGAGACAAAAATATTTTATACTTGGTCATTTATTTATTGAGGAAAAATGATCCAATATTACCATACATATTAGTGAGTGGCAAAAGTATGTTAACCTCTAGGATTTAGCAGTTAATTTGAAGTTGAAATTAGAGGTCAGGTGTGAGTGGGCACCCTGTTTTATTTAAAGAATACGGATCTATCCAAAGTCTGCTCTTCACAAATTCGTTTGTGGTGGAAGTGTATCATGACACGAACAAAGGAGGATTTCTGAGGACTTCAGAAAACAAAATTTGCAGATGCTCATAAGGCTGGAAAAAAAGGTTACCAAAACCATCTCTCTAAAGAGTTTGGTCTCCACCAAATCTAAAGTCAGACAGATTGTGTTACAAATGGAGGAAATTCAAGACCATTGTTACCCTCCTCAGGAGTGGACAACCAACAAAGAGCAAGGCGTTTTGTAATAGTTGACGAGGTCACAAAAGAACCCCAGGGTAAAAACCTTCTAAGCAACTGAAGGCCTCTCTCACATTGGCTAATGTTAATGTTCATGTTCATGAGTCACCCATCAGAAGAACACTGAACAACAATGGTATGCATGGCAGGATTGAAAAAGAAAAGCCACTGCTCTCCAAAAAGAACATTGCTGCTCGGTCTACAGTTTTCTAAAGATCACGTGGACAAGCCAGAAGGCTACTGGAAGAATGTTTTGTGGACGGATTGAGACCAAAATAGAACTTTTGGTTTAAAAGAAAAAAAGCGTTTTTATGTTTGGAGAAGAAGGAAAACACTGCATTCCAACCTAAGAACCTTATCTCATCTGTGAAACATGGTGGGTGGGTAGTATCATGGTTTGGGCATGTTTTGGCTGCATCTGGGCAGGGACGGCTTGCCATCATTGATGGAAAACAATGAATTCTGAATGATTATCAGAGAATTCTAAAGGAAAATGTCAGGGACATCTGTCCATGAACTGAATCTCAAGAGAAGGTGGGTCATGCAGCAAGACAAACGACCCTAAGCACACAAGTCCCCGTTTCTACCAAAGAATGGTTTAAAGAAGAATAAAGTTCATGTTTTGGAATGGCCAAGTCAAAAGTTCTGACCTTAATCCAGTCGAAGTTTATGTAGAAGGACCTGAAAGCGAGCAGCTAATGTGAGGGGAAACCCCACCAACATCCCAGAGTTGAAGCTGTTCTGTACGGAGGAATGGGCTAAAATTCCTCCAAGTCGGTGTGCAGGACTGATCACCAGTTACAGGGAACGTTTAGTTGCAGTTATTGCTGCATAGGGTGACCCCCCTATGCAGCAATAACTGCAACTAAACGTTTCCTGTAACTGGTGATCAGTCCAGATACTGAAAGCAAAGGTTCACATACTTTTGCCAATCACTTTATATGTAATATTGGATGATTTTCCTCAATAAATAAATGACCAAGCATAATATTTTTGTCTCATTTGTTTAACTGGGTTCTCTTTATCTACTTTTAGGACTAGTGTGAAAATCTGATGATGTTTTAGGTCATATTTATGCAGAAATATAGAAATTCTAAAGGGTTCACAAACTTTCAAGCACCACTGTATAAGTCCTGTAAGGGATGGGGCTTCCATGGATAGGTCTTGTTTGTCCAACACATCCCACAGACACTCTATTGGATTGAGATTTGAGGTATATGAAGGCCAAGCCAACACCTTAAAAGCTTTGTCTTGTTCCTCAGATCCTGTCTATTTTGGCACTGTGGGAGGGTGCATTGTTCTGTTGAAATGGACCACTGCCATTAGGGAATACTACCATTGCCTTGAAGGAGTGTATGCTGCATACATATACACAGTGTCAGACAAGAGATGAGTCAGCCTAAGTCTAACACTTATTATTTTTCTGAATGAAACTGTAATATGCATTATAAGTCAGTTATAACCTTAGAGTAGAAGAACTTCACAGAAATAGTAATATACTTTAATGAGAACAGAGCCACACCCTGTAAAGGCAGCAACGTATCGTTTTGCTCTTCTTTTAGGACAAGAGCCAGTGTTTATTTTACCAGGCTTGGTCCGGAAACACTCACCATTTATTGCCACTGCAAACAGTGTATGGTGGTTTTCACCTTCATGCAGTGAGCGTCTTATTGAAAGCACATCCTAGTACGCCTGATGTATCTTTAGCATGATTTGCAAATACCGTACACACAATTTGGTCATTTCCTTTGCAGATCCGTCATAAATCTGCATTTAATTTAATATTATGATTATTTGGATTTGTTCGTGCACTAGTCCACTAGTTTATTAAGTAACTTATAGCTCCATTCATTGTCCAGTTTTATTTGATACACCTGAAATGCTTTGTATTTTGATTATTGTACAGCCTTTAGTTGTGTCACTTTTGCTTCAACCACAATGTGTGGTATTCTCTATTTTGCGGATTGGAATATAGCTTCAGTTAGTCAGTCTGTGTGATTTTAATGTTGTAGCAGATCAGTATAGGGCCCTTATGTGCTATATAATGTATTCTAATGGCCACTGTCACCTCTGTTCATTTAAAGAAAGAAAAATCGCAGTAATACAAAACATTGTATTTGTTCGAATGGTGGGGGATTATAAAGTGGAAATTTGTGTATTTTCCTGGGTTTTTGTGTAGATTACATATAAAGTAGAAACTGAGTCTCCTTAATCTTATTTTTACTTAACTTCCAGTGTGAGATTTTATAAATTGAGTTATTTATTTTGTAATATACATATATTGTTACTTTGTTCTACAGTACAATCAATTTTGAAAAGCTCTTATTCTTGAAGACTGTGTAGCAGCGATGCACCGAAATTTTGTCCACTGAGAATTTAGCCTGAAAATGGCTCTTTTGGGTTTTCCACCAAATGAAGAAGACCAAACAGGTTTTTTTTGACCAAACAAAGGTTATTGTTAGGCTGGCCAGAGTGTAGAAAATAACGCTGAAAGCAGCAAACAGAGCTCATGAAACAAAGACTTCAACTTGGCCCACGACCTTTGAAAGTGCTTGCTTCAACCTCTTCAGATAAGGGTTTAAATAGCAGAGGATGTGTCGTAGGAAATGTGCAGCAGTTGACATCAATCAGTACGCCGGTGACTGGGTTCACTGGTGGTGCAAGACTGGGTCGAATGGGCATGTGAGTGAAGTGTGGGATGGAATCTGAGCCGGCATGAACAGAAGTATCAGTTTTATGTTTGAAATCTATTTTTAATTGTAATAAAGTTGTAAACAGTCCACATTGCGGCCCGTTGAGTTTAAGCAGCAGCTGATCAACAGCGAAAGATATCATACAAGAGTTCTGTATTCACTGTTTGTGAGGTATCAATCATTTATAAAACAATATGCGGAAGTCCGAAAACAAGCAAACCTTTTAAGTTTTTAGCTCACGGTCTTCAAACTTTCATTTTCGGTTTCAGCCAAGAATTTGATTTCGGTGCATCAGTAGTGTGTGGTTTTCTATGTAGCTTTCTAATATTAGTATAGTTAGCCAGCTTGTGACTTCTTATTATTGGAACTCTACATGTCACAAATGAACCTTTTTCATTATCTCCCACAGTCCTGTTCCCTCGTCATACCAGCGCTAGTGCCAGAGACAACACCATCAACCTCATCCACACCTTCCGTGATTACCTGCACTATCACATAAAATGCTCCAAGGTGAGTCCAGTGATTCCTACATGCATTTTTACACACTTTTAACAATACGGGATCTGTAATGCTTCATTTTGGGCAACAATGCTATTTAATGACCACACAACCATGAAGCTGCCTTATCTGATATTATGTAGTTGTATGCAGTATGGTGAGCATTGATGTGCTTGGCTACTATTAAAATAAGTAGGTTTTAGAAAGTTGTAGCACTTAAGAGGATAGTATGATGGACCGGTTTTTTGCCGGAAGCCAAACATGCATTGATGGACAGTATTACGAACAACATGGAAGATCAGCCAGATGAAACAGAGTGAATGAGAGAATATGAACCAGTTTATATAGTTGTAGGTTAGAGAGAATATATAGGCAGTGGGGAACAAAGGTGTACTACTTGCAGTAGGACAGGCATATACACTTACGAACGGCATTTACAGCTTGTTATATGTAAGTATCTGAAAGTCACACTCAAACATGGGTAACTACCACAAAAAAGTCTCTGTTCACATCAACTGAGTTGGAACAGTCTCTAGTCCAAAGTGAGCTAATGAGCAAGCGAGGACACGACCGATAAGGGTTGATCGGATGGACATTTAACAGTGCGTAACCTGTACTCAGTTTTTCCCAGTGTTTTGCTGGAAGTATATAAACGAAGTGAACTTTTGGGGTCTGACTCTCTTAGGCTTTACATTTCACACACCGCATGAGAGCCAAGACCCACAGACTTTCTGAAGGGTGCTGAAACCGTGCGTCGCCCCGAAGCAGAAAGAAAAGAAATGAATCCCAGACCATCCTCTCCGTGAGTTATAATTTTATGTGTAGTATATTTGGCAATTTTGTTTTTATTATTGACGCATTACATTGACGCAGTGATCAACAGATCACAGATCAGTTTAATTCCTAAATATGTTTTGGAGAAACCATGAAATGATTCCAATAGGCTTAACATTTTTCACTGCTAATCTGCTGCTGCCTGCACTGAAACACATCCACACTGATCGGGCTCAGGGGAGTGAAGACAACAATAGATCATTTTTAAATTAAAATTTTAAATTTACACTTTCTAATTTTATATTCTATTGAATATTTCAGGGATCAGCGTTAACTTTAAATTGCCCATTTGCCCAAGTTGAAAAGTTGCAAGGTTCAAAACCAGGAACCAAAAAGTTGACTGTCCAAACCTTCAATTTCTGCTGTCCCAAAACAAAAACCTTTTTTTTTTTTTTCTTTTTTTAAGTGTAACATTTCTCACATTTATACTTTCAATTATTGTCTTTTTTTTGTGAAATAAGCAAACGGTTTTTTATAAGCATCGTAAAAAAACCTCATGCAGTGGTTGGCTTGGAAAGTTTGTGACCCTTTTAGAATTTCTTTTAGAGTCCTAAAAGTAGATAAAGAGAACCCCAGTTTTTTAACAAAGTTTTTAAGACAAAAATAGACAAAAAGGATATTATACTTGGTCATTTATTTATTGAGGAAAATGATCCAATTATTACATATTAGTGAGCGGCAAAAGTATATGAACCTTTGCTTTCAGTATCTGGTGTGACCCCCCCTGTGCAGCAATAACTGCAACTAAACGTTCCTGTAAAATGTTGATCAGTCCGCTGCCACACGGACTTGGAGGAATTTTAGCCCTTTCCTCCGTACAGAACAGCTTCAGCTCTGGGATGTTGGTGGGTTTCCTCACATTAGCTGCTCGCTTTTCAGGGTCCTTCCACAACACATTCCATTGGATTAAGTCTTTCAGGGACTTTGACTTTGGCCATTCCAAAAACACTTAAACATGAACTTTATTGTTCTGTAACCATTCTTTGGTAGAACGGGCTTGTGTGCTTAGGGTCGTTTTGTCTTGCTGCATGACCCACCTTCTCAATGAGATTCTCTTCATGGACAGATGTCCCTGACATTTTCCTTTAGAATTCTCTGATATAATTCAGGGAATTCATTGTTCCATCGAATGATGGCAAGCCGTCCTGGCCCAGATGGCAGCAAAACAGGCCCAAAAACCCATGATAACTACCACCAACCATTTGTTTTCACACAGATGGGATAAGGTTCTTTATGCTGGAATGCAGCGTTTTTTTCCGTTTTTTTTCTCCAAAACATAATAATGCTTTTCTTTTTTTACCTACAAAAAGTTCTATTTTGGTCTTATCTATCCACAAAAAAACATTCTTCCAGTAGCCTTCTGGCTTGTCCAATTTTCCTCCATTTGTACAACCACTCTCTGAGACTGTGAAGATGTCTTACTGATTGATGGTCCTCAGAAATCCTCCTTTGTTCGTGCGATGATACACTTCCACAAAACATGTGTTGATGAGAGAACAGGAACTTTGATAGATCCCTGTTCTTTAAATAAAACAGGGGTGCCCACTCACACCTGATTGTCATCCCCTTGATTGGAAAACACCTGACTTCTTAAATTTCACCTTCACATTAACTGCTAATCCTAGAGGTTTCACATACTTTTGCACTCACTAATATGGAAAAGGTTATACTGGATCAATTTTCCCCCTCAATAAATAAATGACCAAGTATATATATTTTGTCTTCATTTGTTTAACGTGCGGATCTACATTTAGGACTTTTAGGTTGTGAAAAAAATCTGATGACGTTTTAGGGTCATATTTATGCAGAAATATAGAAAAAAAATTCTAAAAAAACAGGGTTTCACAAACTTTCAAGCACCACTGTAGATCACCATGGGAAAACCTGATGATTGAAACGATGTTTTATTTAAAAAAAAATATATAAAAAATTCCTACCACTGCGTTTAATTTTTCTGTTTATTTTTAAATACCTTAATGTTTTAAAGCTATAAATTATCCGAAGGCTCCAGTTTAGCCTACAGGCATAAGTTGGTGCATATGTAGCTTACCTGCTGCAGGTTGATCATTACAGTACTGGTTACCAAGTTCCAGTCTATCTTTATTTTGAAAGGTCCTAAATCTCCATTTGCCCCTGTGAGGATATCACATTTAACTTTGTGATATGTTGTTGTGACTACCTTGGTCACCTTGAATTCGGCGTCAACTGTTTCATCTGTCCAATATGAACATGTCCAGTGGTCCCAGATGCACTAGTGGCTTTTTTTGCATAAAATTTGGTTGCAGCGTAAGCAATACACAGTGACATAGAAGTTGTGTATTGTGCACTGAGAGATTTTCGTTATGCTGTGGGGCCTTTAATTTCTCAGGACAGGACTGGTACTGGTAGTTGTAAAGAGGGATGTAGGAATACAAACTGCACATTGTGAAATAGTACAAATATGTTTAAGGTGTAATTAATGGTTTGTAAATGATTGCACACTGTTTGCTGATCCTATCAGTGGCAAGTTTGAATTCGACAGTGCGGCGTTTATCCATAATAGCACTGCCAAAAGCTTCAGCTATTGCTTTTGTAAATACAACTTAATCCTTAACACTGTGTTCAGCTCTTGTATCTGAAAAGTAGACGTGCTTTTATTCTGCACATGTAGAGCTTTATAATACTACTTTATTAAAGACACCAGCCCTTTCATGATTGGAGTTTCCCTATATGGAAATTAGACCCAAGAGTGCAGTGTAACAAGAGCAAGTCTTCTGTGGATCAGTTTCAATGTGAGTCCACAATAAAAATCCAGCAATAGTCAAGCAAACTGCAGCCAAATTCAATGCACAACTTGTCTTTCCTTAACACGGATGGGCTATAACAACAGACTACCAGTTTGAGTGCCACTGCTGTCTAAGGGAAACAGAAAGGCCAGACTCCAGTGGGGAAAAGAATGCAAAAATTGGATCACCAAGCATGGTTTGGTCAGATGAATCCAGATTTCTGTTGCACCATGCGAAGGGAGAGTCAGAATTTGGTGCAGTCAGCATGAATCGATGAACCCTTCCTGTCAGGTGTCCAGAGTTGAGGCTGGTGGAGGTGTAGTTCATTCCTACATGGCACCCATTTACCCTATGGCAGAAGGACACTATCAGCACGACAGTGCACCAAGCCCCAAGAGCCTTATAATCATGATTCCAGGAACATGGTTATCCTTGCTTCCCTGGCCTTCACAGTCTGCAGCTCTTAATTCTATAGAGCATCTCTAAGACAAGGTGGAACAGGTTGTTGAGAGCACGGCAGCACCTGCCCGCAAGTCAGAGTGCTACTACGTGGGTGTCTTTAATAAAGGGACCATTAAGTGTCCATGTGCAGATTAACTTGATTACCGAGATAAATGTAGGTTGCTTTGTTATTATAAACTTGAAGACTGTATTATATTTTCATGGAGGCTTTTTAACCGGGGCTGCTCTGTTATTTTATTTCAGCCAGTGCTTCCCATGAGTAAATTACAGGCAGAGTTACCTACTATTTTACCCCAAACTCAGTGGTGCTCTGATCAGTTTACTTCTGTCTGGATGCACATCTGTGTTTATACAGGCAGATGTCACCTTGTGTTGGGGGGGAGGGGAAGGTGGCCTTATCCAAGTCAATCAGAGACACTCCCGAATCTACAAATACAGGCTCTGAGAGTCTCTGTACTATTTCACTTGGCTGGATGTTAACACGACTTCTTTTCTCTACTCATGCAGAGTGAATTAAAAATACAAGAACAACAAAAAAAAACTAGATACCACTTGGTGATAAAGCATTAGTTTTGGTTTAATTTTAATGTACAATAATCTACTTAGTTTCTTAGAAATAATTACCAGTTATATCAGTCAGTTATTTGTATTTCAAACATCAGAGTTTGTATAGAACTTAACTAGCAAGAGCCTTATCATTTGAGTGAGTTTAAATGCACTTAATAATCATGTAACTGCAAAAAATTTGATTTTCACAGCAATTTGATCAAAAAGTTCACCTGCAATAACTCCGGGTCTACATGACTCAGGCTGTAAACAGATTTCTACTTTATTTCTTTTTATTTCTAGCCAATAATCTCACAGAAACACAAACTACATTTTATCAGCGATCTTCTTCAAAAGGTCTCCGTTTTTATGTTTCCTACTATCCAGAAAATTCTTCATTACCTCAAAGCATATACTGCATTTTAGACTTTCACCAAATGTGTTGCAATTTTACTCACGAGTGCTGCATTTCATTCCCGGGTTGCCAGATCTTGCAAGAGAAACAAGCAGCTAGCTCTATTTAAACAAGCCCAAAAGAAGCAAGTTGTCTAAAAACAAGGTCAAAACAGCTGACCTACTAGAACGTGAGAGAGTTCCCTCTTGATCAGATAAAAATAATAACAGTAATGTATTTTTAACTTTAGAGTTTGAACAAAACCAACTTGCAGGAATATTGTAGAGAGAGACAGGATCAGGAGGCAAGCCCAAATAAGCAACTACACATTAGAAACAAGCCGCTTCTGTTTTCTTTAATTGACCTTCTCGCCGGGTCTGTTTCGCATCGTCAACTTAAAAAAATCAAAGACACGAGCGAAGATTAGTGCAGGAAGTTCTAGTTTGTGGTGTTTGTGATCATGGACAGACTAGAATGCACTCAGATAAACACCATCACCATCATTCCCCAGCCTTCCAGTTATAGTCCGCCAGATATTTTCTTTAATATCCATGTTTTTATAGTCCGCGTGTTGCTTGTGGTTTAAGCTCTTGTGCGCTACTGCTACCAGGATGTGCTGCTCTGCCTGACAACTGAGCTCTGATTGGTCAGCCTGATTTTAATACATCCAGACAACGCAGAAATTAGGACAGGCTCTGATTAAAAATGTTACGCAGCGTCGCAATCCGTCAGTTTCAGACCTAGTTGGAAGGGCTTCGTTAAAATACATGTATTCTTTTTCAAAACTTGACATGCCTTTTTTTCAGTCTTAAGCTGTCTAAAATTGTCGGTGCACCCCATGATGCACTATACAAATCTAACTGCCTAACTGATTTCTGGTCAGTGCAAGAGTTGGGTTTTTTTTTCTTTTTTTTTTACTGGCAGTTTGAATAAATAACCCCAACTACCTGTTACAGCAAGTAGTTATCATCAAAACAAAACAGTAGTACCACTTATTACAGCCTCAACCAGGATCACAGCTGTATTAAACATTAACAGCCGTCTCCCTCTAAACATTAACTCCTGCAGTTGGCACTTCCTCTTGGCTTGGAAATGAAAGAGACCATTTTAAATCCTGACCTCTGTTGCAGCAACCATCTTTTGCAAATACAGGTAGTTCAAATCTTATCCAGATACAAAATGCATGAAAAGTATTGGAGTCAAAGGTGTTTGATCAAGTTAGGATCAGGGTTTCAGCAAAGTAGGCAAAATTTATGGACTTGGTTTTAGGAAGGCAAGGCAGAAAGTCCCAGAACTGAATTGTCGAGCAGGTGGAAACCTGTGTGTCGGATCGACTCGGTGAGGTGCTATACACTCACCCGGCACTTCATTAGGTACACCTGTTCAACTGCTTGTTAGTGCAAATATCTAATCAGCCAATCACATGCCAGAAACTCAATACATTTAGGCATGTAGACATGGTCAAGACGACCTGCTGAAGTTCATACGTGGCTTGGTTGTTGGTGCTGGTCTGAGTCTTTCAGAAACTGCTGATCTACTGGGAATTTCGTGCATAGCCATCTCTAGGGCTTACAGAGAATGGTCTGAAAAAGAGAAAATATCCAGTGAGCGGCACTTCTTTGGGCTAAAATGTCTTGCTGATGCCAGAGGTCAGAGGAGAATGGCCGAACTGGTTCGAGCTGATAGAAAGCCACAAATAAATCGTATGCTGAAGAGCATCTCTGTATGCACAAAACATCGTACCTTGAAGCAGATGAGCTACAGCAGCAGAGGACCCCACTGGGTGCCACTCATGTCAGGCAACTGAGGCGGCAATTCGCACTGGCTCACCAGAATTGGACAATAGAAGATTGGAAAAATGTTGCCTGGCCTGATGAGTCTCGGTTTCTGCTGCAACATTCGGATAGTAGGGTCAGAATTTGGCGTAAACAACATGAGCGCATGGCTTCACCCTGCCTTATATCAACGGTTCTGGTTGGTGGTGGTGGTGTGAAGGTGTGGGAATATTTCATGGCACACTTTGGTCCCCTTAACACCAATTGAGCACCGTTTAAACACCACAGCCAACCTGACTATTGTTGCTGACCATGTCCATCCCCTTATGACCACAGTGTACCATCATCTGATGGGTACGTTCAGCAGGATAACGCACCATGTCACAAGCTCAAATCATCTCAAACTGGTTCTTTGAACGTGACAGTGAGTTCACTGTACTCAAATGGTCACCAGCCGACAAATCTGCAGCCATTGCATGATGCTGTGATGTCATTATGAAACAAAATCTCTGAGGAATGTTTGCAGCACCTTGCTGAATCCATGCCATGACCAATTAAGGCAGTTCTGAAGGCAAAACGGGGACCATCCAGTACCAGCACGGTGTACCTAATAAAGTGGCCGATGAGTGCATTAGTGATATGGTAGGAGACACTTCTCTTTCCAGAATGTAAGGCGTGTTTTGCCTTGTTGCCCAAAGGCTCTGTGTTGATGTGACCGATGAGGAAGCAGTATATTTTTGCTCTACTGCTATGGTTTGTGGCCATGCATTCCACAGCAGACTGTTTCCTTGATCTCACATTTCCAATTTGTTAATATTAACTCAGAAAACTGTCCTGATACCTGAGCTAAAATGCTTTGCTTAAGGAGGCGGTTTCATACCAGGGATCCATCTTTGCTTAACTTGTTTTGGATTTGACATGTTTGACATTTCCCATCCCTTATCTGAGGGCTAGGAATGTTGGACTTGGTCATAAAACATGTTCAGGGTGACATAGTTTCAAAGACAATCATGTTTCTATGTGTGTACAGTGTCTTACTCGTGCATTGTCCTCTTGGTTAGGTGCAGATCTGTCAGATTCTGGAGCTACATTGGCTATACTATGTAAGGTGTTGTAAACTGGTGTTCCACATGCAGCTCTTTGTTTAATGTGTCATGTAAGCAATCCATCTTGTACCTTTCAGATGCCTGGTCACGTTTATCAGATGCCTGGTCTTATAGACAGTAGCACTCAAAAAAAAAAATAGAAAAGATCCTCCAAATGTCAACTTTATAAATTTCCCAATAAAGAATATTAAAGCTGTAGTTTGCTAGGAAGTGTATGAGTCCTGCTGAAGGTGAAAGCACAGGTTTAAGGGTTTAGGCTGAAATTTGATCTCCTGAATTATTTTTTTAATGTGATCCTTCCAAACCTTATTCAGCTGTAAGACGATCCTGCTGAAGGAATGTTCCTTCTCTTTGTATCCAAGTTTTTCTTGACTAACTGACAGTCATGTGGGGGAAAACACAAATTTAGGTCACGATACAACAATTTATAGTGTTGGTTTGATGGTTTCTTGTATGTTTTGGATATTTACATTTACAGCATTTAGCAGACGCCCTTATCCAGAGTGACTTACAGTTGGTACAGTCTTACAATCCAAGCAATTGTGGGTTAAGGGTCTTGCTCAAGGACCCAACAGTGGCAGCTTAGCAGAGGTGGGATTTGAACCCTGGACCTTCTGGTCCATAGTCCAGTACCTTAACCGCTAGGCTACCACAATCCCGATATATACATTTGTTATATATCTATTTGCCTTACAGCCTGGTCAGGTGTCACTCTCTTTTTCCATTGCCATCTGGCAACCCCGGAATTAAACGCTCCATGGAATTCAAGGCAGCGAAACGGCTATCGGACACTTTGTGGGGACTTGTGAAATGCAGCATATATTTGAGAGAACGTATAATTAGATGATTTAATATTACATTTTGAAGTCACACATTTCTGTGAGATTATTGGCTGGTTGCAAAGTAGAAATCGGATTATTACCGGAGTCATGTAAACCCGGAGGTTTATTATCTGATTACTCAAGTGCGTGTAAACGCGTTGATCAGATTACTGACCAAATCTGGTGTTCTGCAGTGTTACTGACAAGATCATCGGACTATTAAGTGCATGTAAACACACTCAGTGATACTGGTAGAGAGAGAGCATCCCCTCGTACTGTAATAGTGACCCCCTATCAGCCCCTGTGATGGACTGGTGTTCCATCCAGGGCGTGCTACTGCCTAATGCAAAAAGAGTTTTGTTGTTTTATTGCATTTAAAAATGACATTTATTACCAGATAACAGCGTCTTTTTATTTCTGGTGAAAAATGGAAATGTGTAAATACTTGCAAAAAATCTTACAATCCAAGCAATTATGGGTTAAGCGTCTTCTTCAAGGACCCAACAGTGGCAACCTGGCAGAGGTGGAACTTGAACCATGGACCTTTTTGTCCATAGTCCAGTACCTTAACCACTAGGCCACCACAGTCCCATGATCCCAGTCCCACTTAAGAGCAGCAAGTTATAATAAAGGAAACAAAGCTTTAATCTTCTCATAAATGTCCCCAACCTCACTGAATGTTCTCTCAGGTTCTCGTTGTTTTTAATCATTCAGTAGGCAAAGTTTCTCTGCATTCGCTACACTACTTTTGAATATCAGCCTCATGAGCACGAATATCAGCCGATGTTGATTATCTGAAAATGGGATTAATTGACCTGGTTTTATAGCTAATTTCCATTTCCTCTCTCCAGGGGCAAGACCTTTTCTCGCTAAGGACATGCAGTGACCAAATTCTCTTACAGGACCACATGAAGGCCAGCTGACGCAGCCCGAGTGCTTAGAGGGCTGCAAATCTTGGGCAGTGCTTGTAGGCCAAGATGCTTGCAAATGAGGAGACAAAAGAAAGTTCTCACTCAACAGGTTTACAAAAACATTTGAATCGTTTCACGGGTCGCCGAAACAACTTTTGATACATCTCCTGTGTAATTCTACATTCTGTGCTTTTGCCTCGCCTTCACTATACGACAGGGCTCATCTGAGTTTTGCTCATGCAGTATTGCTCCATATCCACAGTATTTTCTTTTTGCCAAATTGCTTGTTTGCATCGAAGCTCATAAATAAACCAGCCTTATAGAAAACTGAGTCGATCTGCTTTAATGAAACAATAATCCTGATTTGAGACATTACTGAAACATGATTGTATTTGCCTCTCCTATGCTTTGTTTTTATGTGTTGTTAGGCTAATTTACTGGGTTAATGCAAAACTAATTCAGATGAGACGGAAAGCTAACTACGCCTCACTGGTGCGCTAGTGATCGCCAGTGTACTGTTTGTGTCTAAGCATCAGTAACAGTGTTTTTAGTATCAATTAGTAAAAATGATTAAATAGAATAACTAACCGAAATGACCAATGGAAAGTAACAATGGAGTTCGAACTTGGAATACACACACATTGATCACTTTAAGGTCACCAGTTCTACTTACCATACGGATGCACTTTGTAGTTCTGCAATTACAGACTGTAGTCCATCTGTTTCTCTCCCATTTACTCTGTTCTCTAAAGGTCACGGCCCCCAAAGGACCTCCACAGATCAGGTACTATTTGGGTGGATCATTCCCAGCACTGCAGTGACACTGATGTTAGTGCATGTTGTGCTGTACAGCAGTGCTGCTGGAGTTTTAAGCACCTCAGTGTCATTGCTGGGCTGTAGGCAGCACCTTGTGAGCATTGAGGAAGTATTAGAGGATGATGAACTCAAACTGGAGCTGTGAGGCAACAGCACTAACCACTTGGGTCACTTTGTTGCCCATTATTAACCTCTTTATGGATTTGTTTATAGGATCGGATACTGTTGTTAACTCAATTATGAAATTGTGTATAGGATCAGGAAGTGTTATAAACCCAAAATTTTTTAAGTTTGAGACTGAGTACTGTTAAGTCCCAATTATGAAACTTTATAGTATTGGATAGAGTTATAAACCTAGTTACCATATTTTTCGGACCATAAGGCGCACTTAAAATCCTTTCATTTTCTCAAAAATCGACAGTGCGCCTTAAAATGCGGTGCGTCTAATGTATGAATTAATTCTGGTTGTGCTTTCTGACCTAGAACCGATTGTAGATGGTACCCGGCGCTCATAAATCTGTCAAAATGTTTTAGCACGGCCTTGGTAAGTTACGAAGCTTACGGCCACCGTAGTGCGCAGCATCACGGAGTAATACGGTATGTGCTTCAGCATTAGGGTACGTGCATTCATTCATTTATTTTTGAAGCGGATTTCAAACACAACGCTATCAGTCACGCAGTACAACATGGACATAGAGCAGCTGTGAGAGA
>JAJAGP010004132.1:42500-55941 GCA_025084515.1 Ancistrus triradiatus | reverse complement strand
CAGTTGAAAAAAAAAAAAAAAAAAAAAAGGTGAAATTTGCAATATAAATCGGCCAAATGTCACCCTGCTCTCTAAATTTCAGCATCGACCAATATAAAAACCCATATCAGTCGACCACGATCCCTGAGGACCTGGCTTTGAACCATGAGCTGGGGTGTAGCAGTGTCTGGGTGCAAGAGCACATCTCAGTGACAATGGAAGCCACACAGAAACGTGGCAAAGAAAGCCCTGGCAATCTAACTCCATTTCCTGCCAAGAAAGCAGAAACCTGTACAAATAAGAAAACTCTCCATTTTCCTGGCCATTCATTGGACAACCACCAAGATTCCCAGCAGAGTTTCCTCCCAGGGTCAGATATCACAGACACCCAGTCGGCTGCGTCTCAGGAAGGGGGCGTGGTTCCTCCAAAGCAAACCCTTACGAGCCCTGTGTGATGCCCCATGCATTCATGGAAAGGCTCCGGACACAGCCCTCACAACCCCGCCCAAAACAAAGCAAAAGAATGAATAAATAAACAAACCCTTCGGTCATTGTTTACTGCAAGCAATGAATGTTGACTAGACCGCAAGGCCACACGTAGGGCCAGTCTGGTGACCACATTCCCCTGGCAAAAGTTGTGACACACTAGAAGTGGGTAGGTGTGGGTGTAAACAGGTCCCACTCCCAGTTGTAACCTAAACCAAGGGTCCAGTTTGCATTCTTAAGATTTGAATCACAACTCTTCACTGACTGGGTGGAATTCCTGTCCTAAAAATAACCTGGCTTTGACCAGACATACTCCAGTTCCAACCATTCATAGCTCTTTCAGATTGCACACTCCAAGTGTAAGGCTACCTTGTGGTAGACTCCCTGCAGAGAGCTCTGCGCGCCCTCGGACGCCGACCCAATCGCCCTGGCGTCGCACTGCACGAACGTGCCCGACGGGTCCATGTGGAAGCTGCAAAACAAATGGTGACAAACTCAAAACGCACTTCCTGCTACCGCTACTAGCTCATTTATTAGAAGCATCACAGTTTTCAGCAAAGTCTTCCAGAGCAAGCTTACAGTTGGGGTCCCTTTTCATCAACGCCTCCGAAAAGCAGGGCGACACCAAACGGACGGCTCTGGACGGAGAACAGATGAAGGAGTATTAATACTCAACTTATTCCTTACACATGTTAAAGACACAATCAAGAGTCTATTTAGCGATTGATTAGGTTGATTTAAATGCACTGACATAATATCAAGGCTTTAAATACACTATAGAGACAAAAGTTTCTGGACATTCCTGAACATCCCTAATCATGAGTAATGGCATAAAGTTTCCCTCCCCTTTGCTTCTACAACAGCCTTCACTCTTCAGAGACTGTTTTCCAGTAGAATATCACTCTGAAGTCAGACGCCACCCAGTTGCCGGTCCAGTTAATCAGTGGTGTCTGATGGAGTTAAAGTGAAGGTTCAGTGCCAGTCTGCCAAGATGCTAATGGTGCTATCCAGCAGCACAGGGCACAAGACAAGAACCAACTCTGGAGCAGTCCATCACAAGGCACGCACAAACACAGAGTACGTATACATGCACTTAATAACGTGATCATTACCTATTTTCTGCAGTTATCAGATTATTGGTGGTCATGTAAACAGAGTACTGCCATCTAGAAATCAGACTAAGAAATCCGATAAAGAGATCTGGATTTTAGCTATGTGTAGCATCACTTACTGACAAAATCTGATTTTCTGAAGTTATTGGATTATTAAGTGCATGTAAACGCACTCACTCAGGGACACTTTAGAGACGACTATTGACTTGATGCAGGTTACTGGAATATGGGACGAATCTAGAGTACCCAAACTCAGACCGAGGCACACAGGGAAAGAACATACAAACTAAACACAATCAATCAAAGAACAGGGATCTATCAAAGTCTGCTCTTCACAGCACATGTTTGTGGAAGTGTATCATGGCACGAACAAAGGAGATTTCTGAGGACCTCAGAAAAAAAGCTGTTGATGCTCATCAGGCTGGAAAAGGTTACAAAACCATCTCTAAAGAGTTTGGACTCCACCAATCCACAGTCAGACAGATCGTGTACAAATGGAGGAAATTCAAGACCATTGTTACCCTCCCCAGCAGTAGTCGAGCAACAAAGATCACTCCAAGAGCAAGGTGTGTAATTAGTTGGTGAGGTCACAAAGGACCCCAGGGTAACTTCTAAGCAACTGAAGGCCTCTCTCACATTGGCTAATGTTAATGTTCATGAGTCCACCATCAGAAGAACACTGAACAACAATGGTGTGCATGGCAGTGTTGCAAGGAGAAAGCCACTGCTCTCCAGAAAGAACATTGCTGCTCGTCTGCAGTTTGCTAAAGATCATGTGGACAAGCCAGAAGGTTACAGGAAGAATGTTTTGTGAATGGATGATCCCATCTGTGAAACATGGTGGTGGTAGTGTAATGGTTTGGGCCTGTTTTGCTGCATCTGAGCCAGGACGGCTTGCCATCATTGATGGAACAATAGATTCTGAATTATATCAGAGAATTATAAAGGAAAATGTCAGGACATCTGTCCATGAACTGAATCTCAAGAGAAGGTGGGTCATGCAGCAACACAACGACCCTAAGCACACAAGCTGTTCTACCAAAGAACAAAGAATGGTTAAAGAAGAATAAAGTTAATGTTTTGGAATGGCCAAGTCAAAGTCCTGACCTTAATCCAATCGAAATGTTGTGGAAGGACCTGAAGTGAGCAGTTAATGTGAGGAAACCCACCAACATCTCAGAGCTGAAGCTGTTCTGTATGGAGGAATGGGCTAAAATTCCTCCAAGCCGGTGTGCAGGACTGATCAACAGCTACAGGAAATGCTTGGCTGCAGTTATTGCTGCATAGGGGGGTCACACCAGATACCGAAAGCAAAGGTTCACATACTTTTGCCACTCACTAATATATAATATTGGATAATTTTCCTCAATAAATAAATGACCAAGTATAATATTTTTGACTCTTGTTTAACTGGGTTCTCTTTATCTACTTTTAGGACTTGTGTGAAAAGCTGATGATGTTTTAGGTCAAATTTATGCAGAAATATAGAAAATTCTAAAGGGTTCACAAACTTTCAAGCAGCACTGCACGTTGAATCTATTTATTCATAGGCAGGCTGGTGTACTTTACCATGGCACCAGGGTCAGCGTCCTCCTCTCCGAACTGCAGAGCCAGGTTAGACACAGCCTGCGTCACACTCTCTACTGTCATGGTCTCGTTGTAGGTGAACCAGTGGTTCTGTAGAGAAAGAAGAAAAAAAACTTAAAGTGCATATTACACACATTTTCAGACGATCATGCATAGAAATACACTGACCTGTGTTTCCACTCTCGCTTTGTCTATAAGCGTTTTGGCATCGGCTATCAACCCGCTCATAGCGCAGCCTGTGCAGAAGAAACAAAGACTTAAGCATCGTCTGCAACTATAAATACTCTCACATAAGAACACTTTCCTATTTATTCAGCTGGTTAAGGGTCCAGTGGAGGTGTCCCACAATCTGAACTCCCAACAGTGTTTTCACAAGTGCAGAACAGTGACCGGTGAGGTACCTCTGGTCCGTATGACAAAATTCATCTTGCTTAAATAATGATTATTTCCAATGCTGGACATTGTGACTGTGTAGGAAGTTAAAAAAACTTATAACACATCTGTCCACATGAAAGTCAGGAATATCCTGTTTTGTAAGTTGCTCTGTATAACAGCATCTCCCAAAAGACTACAGTGGTGTGAAAAAGTATTAAGTGTTTTGGAACATCAAACCAATTGAAATATTAGTCAAAGATAACAAGTAAACACAAAATTCAGTTTTTAAATTAAGATGTTTACTATTAAGGAAGAAAAAATCCAAACCTACATGTCCCTGTGTGAAAAAGTGATTACCCCCTAAACCTAATAACTGGTTGGGCCACCCTTAGCAGCAACAACTGCAACCAAGAGTTTGTGATAACTTGCAATGAGTCTTTTACAGCGTTGTTTAGGAATTTTGGCCACTCATCTTTGTAGAATTGTTGTAGTTCAGCCACACTGGAGGGTTTTCCAGCATGAACGGCCTTTTTAAGGTCATGCCACAGCATCTCAATAGGATTCAGGTCAGGACTTTGACTAGGCCACTCCAAAGTCTTCATTTTGTTTTTCTTCAGCCGTTCAGAGGTGGACCTGCTGGTGTGTTTTAGCTCATTGTCCTGCTGCAGAACCCAAGTTTGTTTCAGCTTGAGGTCACGAACAGATGGCCGGACATTCTCCTTCAGGATTGGTTGGTAGACACCAGAATTCATAGTTCCATTTATCACAGCAAGTGTTCCTGGTCCTGAAGCAGCAAAACAGCCCCAGAACATCACACTACCACCACCAGATGTTACTGTTGCTATAATGTTCTTTTTCTGAAATGCTGTGTTACTTTTACGCCAGATGTAATGGGACACACCTTCCAAAGAGTTCAACTTTGTCTCGTCAGTCCATAGAATGTTTTCCCAAAAGTCTTAGGGATCATCAGGATGTGTTCTGGAAAATGAGACGAGCTTTAATGTTGTTTTTGCTCAGCAGTGGTTTTCATCTTGGAGCTCTGCCATGCAGGCCATTTTTGCCCAGTCTCTTTCTTATGGTGGAGGCATGAACACGGACCTTAACTGAGGCAAGTGAGGCCTGCAGTTCTTTGGATGTTGCTGTGGGGTCTTTTGTGACCTCTTGGATGAGTCGTCGCTGCGCTCTTGGGGTAATTTTGGTCGGCCGGCCACTACTGGGAAGGTTCATCACTGTTCCATGTTTTCGCCATTTGTGGATAATGGCTCTCACTGTGGTTCGCTGGAGTCCCAAGTCTTTAGAAATGGCTTTATAACCCTTTCCAGACTGATAGATCTCAATTACTTTCTTTTTCAATTGTTCCTGAATTTCTTTGGATCTCGGCATGATGTGTAGCTTTTAAGGATCTTTGGTGTACTTCACTTTGTCAGGCAGGTCCTATTTAAGTGATGTTCTGATTTAGAACAGGTGTGGCAATAATCAGGTCTGGGTGTGGCTAGAGACAGTGAACTCAGGTGTGATACACCAGAGTTATGTTTTAACAAGGGGGGCAATCACTTTTTCACACAGGACCATGTAGGTTTGGATTTTTTCTTCCTTAATAGTAAACATCTTAATTTAAAAACTGAATTTTGTGTTTACTTGTGTTGTCTTTGACTAATATTTAAATTGGTTTGATGTTCCGAAACACTTAAGTGTGACAAACATGCAACAAAAAAAAAAAAAGGAAATCAGGAAGGGGGCAAACACTTGTTCACACCACTGTACATGTTAAGTAAGTTGTGTGACGGAAAGTGAAACACTGCTGTAAGAAGAGAGGGTTACCGATGTGCGAGTCGATCTCCACGATCTTCTCGATGCTGCTGGGCTCCATCAGTGGAGAGGTGATTCTCTTCTCCACGGCGAGACAAACACCTTCCGCCGTCTGAATGCCGATGGCTGTGGAGCCCAACTGTAACGCACATGTTAACAGAACATAGTACAACACTGGAAATCTTACGTCACATAATGAACAGCTATGTTACAGAGCTCAGCATTAAAGGCCTTTTTTTTTTTTTTTTTTTTTAAACATGTAACAGTAAATGAAAGCAACAGATAAAAAAAAATTTTGTTCCCGGCAACATCAAATTGACTTGAGTGTGTACGCACACAGGTTTGTGCATTTGGGGGGTATGGCAAAATAAATCAATCTTGTAAATAAACCGAATTTAAAATGAAAGCAGACGTAACAGAATTACGTGAAAAGGTTACAAAACTAATTTCAAATTACTGATTAGAACTAAGGAGACATGGGAGGATCCAGGGGATATATGGATATATGGGGGGGCTGGCATATCAGGAATAAAGAAACATGTGGGGCATTGGGCAAAGTGGGGGGCAAACATATGAGCAATCAGAGAATATGCAGAGCGTCAAGGGATGAAGGAGGGCGATGGGCGTCGGGAATCAGGGAACACGCAGAGCGCCAAAGGATGTGGGGGAGGAGAATATTAGGAATCAGGGAACATGCAGAACATCGGGCGATGTGGAGGGAGGGGAGCATCAGGAATCAAGGAACTCGCAAAGAGTCTGGAAACATGTGGAGCATCGGGGGACGTGAACTAAGAGGGCACAGGGAATCAGGGAACATGCTGATCGTTCTTCTTTTTTTTTTTAAAGAACAAAAATTGGTATTAGTCATTCAAACTGCCCTAGTTACGACACTTTTAAGCAGACCATCAGATCAAAAGCTTACAATACCTTGATAGCTTCGATGGCATATTCCACTTGGAACAGTCGACCCTCTGGAGAGAAAGTATTCACGCCTCTATAAACAGAAAACCATTGTTACAGCATTGCCACAAGTCAGCTAATGCACTGTGCTTGCAATGACTTTTACAATGAGAGCAGAGCAAACTGAAAGTGAAAGTACCATTAGCACCGTTAACTTTGCTTACCTGTCATATTCTGATCTTGTCAGGAACATTCTGAATCGTCTAAATAACAAAAAAAAAACACAAGCTAGTCAACCAATTTGGAAAATAACTTCTACCGCCAACTAAGCTACTGAACTGCTGTCTAAACGCTACTGTACTGTCCACGGTTAGGACCCAACCTTCACCAGATTGGTCGGTTTTACAGAAAAGGCGGGGCTGTGCAATTTCTCCCAATCCTATTGGATGAGCGTGTTGTCAGTCATGCAGCATGTTCATTCAAGCAGTACAAGCCAAGTCATTACACCATGCATACACAGAGTATCAAGTACGAACGCCCACTTTAAAAGCGCAGCTGATAAAATAACTAATAACTGAACAACTCTGATGTTTTCTAAGACAAAGCGCAGCTAACGTTAGCCAAAAGCATGGCTACATTTAGCCAAAAACTCAGCGGTTTTTACCTCCCACCCGTAATTGTACAAACTCCGCCTACCGGTGCTTAGAGCTACGGTTTACAGAAAACGGGTAGGAAAAAACGTGTACTCAAAACTCAACTGGGCTAGAGCGCTAACCGGTCGCGTTATTCTCTAAAAATGCTGTTTCTCACCCTTATAGACCTGTTTAAAATGTTTAAATTACTTAAATAGTCCATCTCTCACTGTACATTAATACACGGTTTAGTACTGTACATAAATAGTATATCACTGTTATTAGAAGAACATGTTACCTCTTGCAGGAGAGTGAGTTTGCTTGTTTCAGCAGTGCAGGAAGTGCGGTCGTGTAAACGCTCCGTGGAAATTTCTGCGCCCTAGAACTTTGGTTCCTATTCAAATTATGTAACGCCATCCCACAGAGCATGTTGTTTTTGTTATAAAGTTATAATGTAACGTTAGCTAAATATTGTGCACAAAGTCGATTTTAATACGTGCGCACTCCGTTTTAGCCTTTGAATAGTACGTGTATAGCCCATCTGCTGATTGTAAAACGCTTAGCCCTCTTCTCCCATATCATGAGTAAAGTATCAACAGAGAACATATTATTTTCGGACCATTCTCAGCACTTCGTTACTTGTGTATGTGGTGTTCGTACAAGTATATCACTGTTTGGTTGTTCCATAAAACAGCAGTGGTCCTCACTATCCATACCTGATTGATTGGAGGTTGGGTTCCTTTTTGAGTGTTTGTCCTCCTTATAACGTTTGGGGACTTTTTCCTTGCCACTGTGGCACTAGGCTTCCTCAGTTAGTGATTTGGGCCTATATAACTGTACAGCTTTGAGTGTGGTTTGAGGCAATGCTCCACTGTAAATATCGTTATATAAATAAATCTGGCAGTGGTCGTGTTTTCAACAATTAGCAAAATAACTGAGACAGTAAATTGTAGATAAGTGCTCAAAACTGTGGCAGTGCAGCTGTTCAAAATACAAAGTGTGTGTATATACACAGATGAGTCAAAATATTATGTCCATTAACATACTGAATAACAAATAACGTTGATTATCTTGTTACAACTGCACATGTCAAGGCCTGGGCTACATTAAATGAACAGTTTGTGACCATTACCATTTCCATTTTCAAGTTTTAGCAGACACTCTTATCCACAGGCGACTTACATAATTACCTTGTATTCTTCTTAGTAGACATTACCTCATGCAAGTAGAAATAGCACACAGCTAAGGAGCACAATCCAACAAAAACATTGTTAGGATTTGATGTAGGTAAAACACAAGCAGTCATAAATTATAGGAACTTTTTTTTTTTATTATTAAATGTGTAAGTGCAGTTTCAGTCTTCATTTAAGTGCTGTGTGAAAACGTGAGTCTTCAGTTGCCGGTTTAAGACAGAAAGAAACTCAGCCATTCGGACATCTAGTAAAAGAGCTCCTAAAATAAGCTCATCTTTTTTGTACTATTATTTGGAAAATGGAAAAAAACTAGGACCTTTTAATAACAACTCAGACAAAGCTGAGATGCCTTACTAACATGCTCATGCTTCCCATGGCATCAATGATTGTTAATAGGCACTGTGCTCTTAATCAATAACTAATCGCATTTACTGTTTTCTCTCCAAACTGTGTTCTGGTACCAGTTTCAGCCCCACACATGATGTTCATCCGCTTCAGCTTCACTCAAGCTGCTTCCATCATCAGCTCCAGCCTCCTTATCATACCCAGGCCACACCGGAGGGCAGTAACCCTCACATCCTCCAGTTGGCTGGGGTCGAAGTGCCTCCAACGACTTTCCTGCTTAGACTCAGGATCCTAGAGTGACTCTGTGTATCAGACTACTTAATGTTGATGTGCATATTTCACATTTTATTTGAACTATGACTCCATGACTTTAGTTTCGCTCTTAGATTTATCATCTACGTCGCCCAAGGAGGTTGGGTCCCTTTTTGAGTCTTGGTCCTCCCAAGGTTTCTTCCTCATAACACTTAGGGAGTTTTTCCTTGCCACTGTCACCCTAGGCTACCTCAATTTGGGATTGGACGTAGATATTAGGAGATAATCTAAACTTGTAAAGTTGCTTTGAGCAACGCTGCATTGTAAAAAGCGCTATAGAAATAAATCTGACTTGACTTGACAAACATAACAGAACAATACCACCAGTGTAAAACTGAATATTTTAGTTTGTAGAGTTGTTGGTTGGAGTGTTCACTGCTGAGTTACAACCTGCCTAAGCAACATCAGCACAAGAACTGCTTGTTATGAGCTTCATGGATTGAGTTTCCAGTCCTGTGCAGCTGCACTTAAGCCAAATCTTGCTTTCACACCAGAGGGAGGCAAGTCACTAAAGTCAGGCAAGGTATATGTGTTGTGAGAATACAACCTGCTAAAGAATTGAAGTCATATGTTTTAACCAAGTGTTTGTTCATGCAATCTACAAGGCTCAAACTTTCAGGCTTGTTGTTTTACCCTGTCAATGAGATTCCCTAATCAAATGTCACATTGTCTCCTAATAGCATGCCTGTGCTCATAGATACCCAATGAACACTTTTTTACTCTCCAGTGTGAAAAGGGCATAAGAACTCATCGATTAAAGGAAAGCTTTGACTGTAGTGGTTTAAAGCTGACAAGCATTAAACTCTATACTGGGATGTATCAAGATGCACCATGCTTTGTTTTTTGGGGGGGTTTGATGGAGAAGCCTGGGTAACAACAGTGTAGTAGACGCATTGTGATGAAGTTGATGCACAAAACAAATGGTCTACAACAGCCACACTGAGAAGCACTGTCACGTAAATAGTGAAACGATACATTATACTATATGTCTTTGCATTTTAGGTCCTGTCCCTTTAAGGCAGACGAGGTCACGTGTTCTTTGGTAGGTCCGAAAGTTTGACAAGTTCAACCGTCACACAAATCTTCTCGCTTCACCAACCAGACTGTGTTTCCAGATTTACATTTTCCTTATCCTCCATAACTAAGACTTCCTTGCGCTAAGTCGTTTGCAGCAACAAATATAACAACCATGGACTTTATTCAGGTAATGTAGTTTAGTGCAATTCGCATTTGCAATCGGGTTTGGGCTAAACTTCCATGCTAAAAAACGTTAGCAAACTTGGACCGGCTGGATCCCAAATTTCTTCTTATTGACTCCGTAGGTGCACTATAGTGGGAATGGCAGCCCGGCGTCTACGCCCAAAGTAGTGCACTCTTTATATAGTAGCGAGGCATTTGGGATACAGCACAACTTTAACGCGTTGCAAGTTTATTACAAACATATGTTGACGTTGTGACTTTGTATGCGATATAGTAAATTAACATAAACAGATGTTTTGGCTTTTAAATGTTTAATAATATATGCTGTTTTCCCCTGTAGAAAGTAATGTCGGGTTTCAGGCTCGACTTGGGACCCGTGAAGGAACCTCTGGGATTTATTCGCATTTTGGAGTGGGTGAGTTTCTAAAAGCAGATTTAAGTCTCCGTTTCAGGCGAGTTTCATTTTTTAAAAGCACTTTAGTCAAAGTAATTCACTTGTTTTGTTTGGTAATGAAGTTGTCAACACGTTCACCTACATGGAGCAACGAGCCACAAAAATGTGGGGCAGATGTTAAGTTTATAAGGAAACTTTGGGTAGATTTGGCGAAAAGGAACAAAAATGTGAAGCATGGGGTAGATGTTGGGTTTGTGAAAGAAAACGAGGGCTAAATGTGGTAAATGTGGTGCTGTGGTGGCCCAGTGGATAAGGTACTGGAGTCTGGACCAGAAGGTCCAGGGTTCAAATCCCACCTCTGCCAAGCTGCCATTGTTGGGTCCTTGAGCAAGACCCTTAACCCAGAATTGCTTGGATTGTAAGAATGTACCAATTGTAAGTCTCTCTGGATAAGGGCGTCTGCTAAATGCTCTAAATGTAGATGCAAAATGTGGGACAAGTGTGTTGTACATTTTGTGTTTTTGTTTTTTGTTATAGTAAAGTACATAACCGGTAGGAATGTAGGACAATCTTGGATATCTAAAGTAAAACTATAGACACATGGGACAGAAAGATGGGGTAGATTTATGAATTAATTTATTTATTTTACAGGAAAAAGTCACAGAAAAATGTGGCCAGATTTTAGATTTTTAGAATGAAAGCTGTACGTATGTAGGGCAGCTGTTCGATTTTTATGGAAACATGGGGAAGATTTTGACTTCCTTCAGAGGAAAAGAACTTGTGAGGAACAGAATTGTGGGGTAGATTTCAGATTTTCACAGAAACATTTGCAAGATGTTTGTTTTTACAGTGTTAAGCAGAAATGGGGTAGATTTTAAGATTTTCCTGTATATCTACAGAAACATGGGGCAGATGCTAGATTTTACAGAAACCGTGGGTAGACTTTAGGACGTAAGGTATTTACAGAAACAACAGGCAAATGTGGATATGGATTTGTAAAGATACAAATGTTAAGATGTTAGATAACAGTCCATAGTAAAGTAAACAGAAACATTTGGTAGACGTTACATCTTTGCAGTGAAGACTCTTAAACGTGATGTAATATGTTTGACTTTTATCTCTCTTGGAAGAGAACCGGATCAGTTATGACTTCATTACAGTAAAGTCAACACTACATTTATTGCCTTTTCAATTGCATACAAACCCCTATAAACTGTGCATGGGTGGTAATTTGGACATCCAAGCGATCTGGTAATAACGCATCTACTGTAGTGTTGTAACTGTAACTGTGCCTCAAGAGGAACTGCTCTACAGGCGCTGCAGTGTGTCGTCTGCTTATGCTTGTTGCAGCTCTGATGTTCTGCCTTTCAGGTGTTCTTATGCTTACCTACAGGAAATGGAACGTAAAACACACCCAGCATCTTCAGTCAAGATTTAATTCTTTGTCTATAGAAAGCATCAGTTTTCATTGTCCTAAAGAAACTTAGACATTCAGATCGCATTGTCTGCTTGTACCTTGTTCTTGAAAACGATAACAGGAGCTCATTTCTGTTATTTCTCATGGGGAAATCCCTACCTGATTTCTGTTGGTTTAAAAAAACACCTACTTTAATCATATCTGTATAATATGGTGGCACGGGACTTTCTTGTTGGCCATAATTCCTGCCTGTTATCTGCTGATTGAATGGAGCTTCCCTCTCTAAATTGGTGCTCTTGTTTAGAAACAAAATGATTTGAGCAGTGATGTTTTGGGGCTGTCGCTGGGCAACTCGGACTTTCAACTCCCTCCACAAATTTTCTATGGGGTTGAGGTCTGGAGACTGGCTAGGCCACTCCAGGACCTTGAAATGCTTTTTACGGAGCCACTCCTGCACTGTAGCTGGTATTTTGGCTCATTCCTCCATGCAGATCTCCTCTAGAGCAGTGATGTTTTGGGGCTGTCGCTCCACTCCAGGACCTTGAAATGCTGTTCGTGGAGCCACTCCTTCGTTGCCTGAGCGGAGTGTTTGGGATCATTGTCATGGTGGAAGACCCAGCCACGTTCCATCTTCAATGCTCTCACTGATGGAAGGAGGTTTTGCCTTAAAATCTCATGATACATGGCCCCGTTCATTCTTCCCTTAACACGGATCAGTCGTCCTGTCCCCTTTGCAGAAAAACAGCCCCAAGCATGATGTTTCCACCCCCATGCTTTACAGTAGGTATGGTGTTCTTGGGATGCAACTCAGCATTCAAACACGACGAGTTGAGTTTTTCCCAAAAAGTTCTATTTTGGTTTCATCTGACCACTTGATATTCTCCCAATCCTCTTCTGGATCATCCATATGCTCTCTGGCAAACTTCAGACGCTTATGGTTGTTGCAGCTCTGATGCATCAGCACTTCTGCCATTCAGGTGTTCTGATGCTTACCTACAGGAAATAGAACGTAAAACACCCAGCATCTTAATAGTCAGGATTTAATTCTTTGTCCATAGAAAGCATCAGTTTTCATTGTCCTAAAGAAACTTTCATTCAGATCGCATTGTCTGCTTGTACCTTGTTCTGGAAAATGATAACAGAAGCTCATTTCTGTTATTTCTCATGGGGAAATCCCTACCTGATTTCTGTTTGTTTAAAAAAAAAACACCTACTTTATTCATATCTGTATAATATAGTGGCACGGGACTTTCTGGTCTGTTATCTTCTGATTGAATGGAGCTTCCCTCTCTAAATTAGTGTATCGTTGGACAGGACTAGTAATATTATAAATACTTTATAGACAAACCATAGGGCGCTGGATCTATGGGACACCGTGTATTGTTAAAGTTACATATATAAAAAATTCAATTTGTTTCTAAACTTTGCACTAACTTTTTGTTGGTAAAGTACCAAATACAGCTGTACTTAGCCCTTATGGCCCTTATTATTGCTTATTACATATCCCAGGCATTTTATACATTTCATTCCACAGTGGCCCTGCTTGTGTGTCTTAACCTCCATATAATACTCAATAATGTCAAAAAAGCTAAACAGAGACAGAAGCATAGTGGTTAATACAGCTACTTCAAATCTGTTACCAGATTACCAGAGTTCTACCACCATCCAGCGCAGCACTTATCCACACGTTTCTACAGTAC
>JAJAGP010004132.1:0-37500 GCA_025084515.1 Ancistrus triradiatus | reverse complement strand
CGTGTATACAATCATAATAAATGATGCATACATAATAGAATATACTAACAATAATGGTTTGACAAAAATGTGCGTGTCTTGTCTTGCTATATTTGTGAGGACCACTGGGAAACCCTGGAATTTTCACTAGTGAGGAGGGTTTTTCCGGTCCGCATTACTCTACTTGCATTTTTTAGAAAATGCCACCCTTTATTTGAAAACCCAAAAGAGGCAAAAGGTGTGCTTTAGGTTACTGACGTTAAGGTTAGGGGTGGCTGGAGGTGTCGTATTAATTAGCTACGGTAATGCGTCATTGTCATTCATGTCAATGGAAAGCCCTCACAAGAATAACAAGACTTACTGTACGTGTGTGAGTCAGTCATGGGGGAGCGCTACAGTAGCTTTTATGCTGTGTGTGTGGGGGGGGGCCCACGGTCTTAGACTTTGAAAACCCCTGCTCCAAATGTATTGCTCATGCACATGGGTGTTTCTGTCAATACTGGTCGACTTGCAGTCTAGTTATCTGTGTACATGCCAGCAGAGAGTGGGAGTGAGGATGGAGGAGGTGATGTTGTGCACCAATTTCTCAAATGACTCATACAATCTAAAGGTTATGATGTTTAAGGCTGCTCGGGATTTTGTATTGTGCGCTCAACAAAAAACACCAACAAACAAAAAACCCCACCAAGAACTGTGTCCTGGATGAGCCTTTGTGTGGGAAAGGGGTTTAAGAAATTCATATCATTTACATTTCAGAACCCCTGATAACCAAATTTGTGTTTTAATGCGACCTGCTATCTGAGCCATAAACCTGCTGTGACTAAAGCCTTTGTAGAGCGTGTCAGCGTGGCGGATTGTGTTCTTGTGTCCCTGCTCCCCATCAGTGAGTAAAATAGAGTTTATTAAGTGGTTAATACTAAGGGTCAGGAGCTGGAAGAAGCATGCTGTGAGACACCGATAGAAACATTTGCGACGCAATAGCCTTCTCACACTCACATGCTGATCATAGCTACACCCCCACACTGCTTGAGGTCCGGATTTAAGAGAAAATGAAAGATGAAAGTAATTTCGTTGGGTCATTTGACCTGCTAGAATGAGGGCAAACTTTGTACGCCTACTCGGAGCGTTTCACAGTGAAGCAGCTTCTGTTTGAGTCTTATTTTTCACTACATTCCCAGACTGCAGCTACACTTTCAAAAGCGTTTAACGTTAGGTTTGTTTTCTTGCCTGTTTTATGCTTCTTGTCAGCTGGTTGTATGGTCAGGTTAACAAAACTGAAGCCAGATTTTCCTGCTGCCCCTCCTGTGCACGGACGTGGTTTAGTCTTAAATACGTATTGTCAGGTTTTAGCGTTTTTAGAAAGCCGTTATTAATCGCTTTAATAAGTAACTATTTGTAAAATAGGCTGAAATGGAGCGTGTGTTCAGACTAGCATGAGCTGAATTCCAGCTAGATGTTGGCAGACGATCCTGAATCCATTCCATTATACATCATTGCGCTGTGTTTGTTTACAATACCTCTATACGCCTGTCCTGTGTCAGCCCTGTAGTGACCACTGATACTGGTTTACTGTGTTACTGTGTAAGTTCAGGGAAACCTTGAGGTTAGATGTGTTGTCAAGAAGACTAATAGAACGGCTATTGGCCGATTTAGGCAGCCGCCATCCGTACAGGAGGCTTGCATGAATTTCTTTTGCTTACATGCAGCGTTTATCATGAGTCCTGCTCTGATGGAATTTTATATGCAGACTAGAATCAGCAACCTAATGCTAATCAGCACCTACAGGAACGTTCGCTGTAATCTGAGATGAAGGTATGTACATGGGTGGAGTGAAAAGCACATGACCCCTGTCAGGGAGCTATAAATGGGTGGTGTATTTTCTGTGTGCCCAAGACCTACTATGCAGACATGCAGTACAGTAATATTTTTATAATGAGTAAATTAATAGTTTGTTAAATAAATGTCGTGAACTGGAATGTCTTTTGGGGAAATAAAAGCACAGTTTAAGATGTTAAATGCCTTCTGTTTGACCCTGAGGATTTTAAAAAAATATATTAATCACCACACAGCCATATGAGTGGACAATATGTACTAATTATTGGATTTTTTATTACTTTTGAAAATCCAATAACATTATTTTCATCAGGTCTTATTTTCTTTCTGTTTGCTGCATCACAACATTCTCTGACAGAGAGCTGAGGTGGTGTCACGATTACCAGAGGAATACTTTTTAATTCTAAATATTGTTAGGTACCCTACTTAGTAACAGCATGTGCAGGATGTGCCATACTACATAAAATGTTGTCAGGAATTAAGGCGTAATGCTTTTTCACACAGAGGTTCGTGCCAGTGGCCCCCACCTCCCCATAATCATGGACCGCTAGTGACGTGTTGCCAAGTTCTCAAGATTTAGCAGTTTTTCAGACCTCTCTAGCGAGTTATCTTCCAAAAATCGAGTAGCGGCAAATGATCTCGCGACTTTTTCCCCACAGAAAAGAATCACCAAAACAGAGAGGCACAGCTCCCTCTCTTCACGTCTCTACTCTGGGAGACGGAACAGCATATACAGGTGCATTTCAATAAATAAGAATATCATCAAGAAGTTAATTTATTTCAGTAATTCAATACAAAAAGTGGAACGCATATATTGTATAGGTTCATTCCAAACACAGTGACCTTTTGTGGCATACACTCCTTGTGGAGTGTGTCAGTGACTGCCTTCTGGACATCTGTCAAGTCAGCAGTCTTCCCCATGATTGTGTAGCCTACTGAACCAGACTAAGGGACCATTTTAAACGCTTAGGAAGCCTTTGCAGATGTTCTGAGATGATGACTTTTGGGTTTTCGTTGGCTGTAAGCCATAATCATCAACATTAAAAGACATGAACACTTGAAATACATTTACAGCATTTAGCAGACGCACTCATCCAGAGCGACTTGCAATTGGTACAGTCTTACAATCCAAGCAATTGTGGTTAAGGGTCTTGCTCAAGGACCCAACAGTGGCAGCTTGGCAGAGGTGGGATTTGAACCCTGGACCTTTTGGTCCAGAGTCCAGTACCTTAACCTCTAGGCTACAATCCACAATGTTAACCATGTCCAGAAGATGGACACAGTCCAGGGATGGACCATCACATTTTACATTTACAGCATTTAGCAGACGCCCTTATCCAGAGCGACTTACAATTGGTACAGTCTTACAATCCAAGCAATTGTGGTTAAGGGTCTTGCTCAAGGGACCCAACAGTGGCAGCTTGGCAGAGGTGGGATTTGAACCCTGGACCTTCTGCATGGCAGCTCAGACAGACGTGAATGAATATAGTGCAGATTTTGTGAATGTCATGCGTTAATGTTTGGTTTATCCTGTACAGTGAGTAAGAGAGAGGCAAGAGACTGTAAAAAACATACAATCTGACACTAGGCAGCATGTAAATAGGAGGGGATTACGTCACCAATATGCAAATATTTGTGCATTACGTCACCTAGCGTGGTTGGAGCACTGCAAGTATGTGTTCGAATTTGTTTACCACTCACATCAGTTCTGTTCATTATACTCTAATAGTGCTATATATTGATCAGTCATAACATTAAAACCACCTGCTTAATATTGTGTACGTCCTCCTCCTGCTGCCAAGGCTCTGACCCGTCAAGCCACGGACTCCTGAAGACCTCTGAATGTGTCCTGTGGTATCTGGCATCAAGATGTTAGCAGCAAGTCCTGCAAGTTGCAAAGAATTTTGCCCAGTACATCTCAGAAATGCTCGATCAGATTGAGGTCTGGGAAATTTGGAGATGATGTCAACACGTTGAACTTTTTGTTTCTCAAACCACTGCTGAACGATTTTTGCAGTGTGGCAGGGCGCGTCATTCTATCCTTGACTCATTTGACCTATTTGACCTTTTAATGTTAAGGCTGAGCAGTTTACATAGCATGCAGAATATGAGGAATGGGCAGTTAAGGGACCATTTTGGATACAACCCATAACGATGAGTTCTTCACCAGGGCAGGCAGAGAAAATAAGGTTACACATTAAGGTTCCTGTTTTATTCTTGCTTATCCTGGTCGGGGTCACAGGCTAGAGTCTGGAGCCTAACCCGGAATTCACTGGGTGCAAGCAGAGATCCATCTTGGGCAGGATGCCAGTCCATCGTAGGTTTCTGTAAATGTGCTACCATATCTTTACAGTGCAATCCCTACTTGGGATTCAAAGCCAGGCCATCAGGTACTGCTATTTACAGCATATGGCTGTTACCACTGGAGCTGCTACAGTCATTTCAGTTCATGATGTTCTTTTGTACATCTAATGGTCTGGTTTTTAAAACTAAAACTGGTGATTGAAGTTGTCCTCCGAGCCCCGCTATGGCCTTTCCTTCTATGCATAAGCAGTTTGTTTGAGAGAAAGGAAGTGGCGGTCATATGGGTTTGGATGTGGAAGCTGAGTCAGGGAAATGGACAGCGAGAGAGAGAAAGGAGAAAAAGAGAACAGCTGGAGACCATGTTGCTTTATTATTAGCAGGATCCAGTGAAAGGGAAAGCAGATGGCACGACAGAATGACTGAAGGCGAAAAAGAATGCATAAATAATGCATATAAAATGCAAAGGTTAAGCCACCATTATACTGTATGTATCTTTGACATGGCTTTAAAGTAAATAAAGTATATGGACTCTGTCTGTGTGCTGTTCGCATGTCCCTTTCGTGTCCGTGTGGGTGTGCTCTGGTTTCCTTCTACATTCCAAAGACATGAGTTAGGTTAATTGGTCACAGTAAATTGCCTCGGTATGAATGTGTCTGACTGGTATTGATGCAGTCTTGCTCCTGTCGCGAATAGCTATTGATTAGCCATTAAGTAAATGAATAAATCCATAAATTATTATCGTGTAGCATAGTCTGATGAAAGGGATTAGTCTTATCCTCTATGTTATTGCAGGTACATTTCTGTTGCAGTAGAACAATTGGGGGGGAAATAAAAAACCTCAACATCCTCTGGATACACTGGTCTCCTCCCACATTCCAAAGACATGGGTTAGGTTAAATGATCTCTCTAAATTGCCCCAAGTGTGTGTGTGTGAGTAGAATCATTATATTCTTGCTCCTGTCATGAGTAGCCATTGATGCTGTTGTGATGTTAAATAAACCAACAACAAAAATCCTCGCAATCAAAAGTGCATTTATACAAAAACTGAAGCTTTTATTTGAGAAACTAATTTTAGAATAGCAGTGTTACAGCAGTAAGCACAATACAGACAACACAATGAGTATTGTAATAAGAGTACAATAAAATATATACTATAAAATACTTGAGTATTATGTCAGTAAGGTTAGGGTCAGGTGTAGATTTAGCATTATTTAAGCACAACAATGCAGGTATGGAAAGAACTTCACAAATATACAAATGCAAGTGTGTGTGTGTGTGTGTGTGTGTGTGTGTAAGGGTGTCCAAATGAATCGTGTTTTTTGTATGTGTCCAAAATAGTCGCCTAACCACTATTCCCACCATTTAACTTGCCATATATAGCATATAGCCTATTAGGGTACAGGATGTAAACGATTTCAGACCCTCCTCTATAAGGCTTTGCTTACTACTGTGCCATAGCAGATTCCACCCAAATAAACACACACAGTCCAGGCTGACTGTGTAGCTTGACAACACTACTCACGCAATAACATCTTGGGCATGCTGTTTCTTAAAAAAAAAAAACCTAATAAAGTAAATACCCGTGCATTACAATAGATAATGTGAATTATTAGAAGGTAGTCAATAGGAAAACGGAAGCTGGTGACTAGCCAGAGGCACAGGGCGCAAAACAGGAACAATCCTAGACAGGGTGCCATGCCATATGGGGCACATACACTCACGGGCTCTTTATAGACACCAGTTAACCTGAGACACATGGCTCTGGAACGTGTGAGGAAACCCGGAGTAAACCCAGACAGACACAAGTGGGACATCCAGATTCCACACTGGTGCAGTCCTAAGTCTGGGTCGAGCCTGGTACGCTGGAGCTGCTGCCCTAATATTTATCATGTATTTCGCTTCTCCTGATCAGCTTATGGGGCAGTACTGCCTATCCCCAGGGAACACAGGGTGCAGGCGCAGGGGTCACTGTTGTAGAACCGGGGGTTAACTCTCTGACCGGGCTCCCCTCCTTCAGACACCCAATCGTGCCTGCATGTGACACACTGCGCCACTGGAGTGCCCATTTGAGTGATTATATATTTAAAACATTTGAAAGCTCTAGTGTATGTGGGTATTTATGTGTGGCTCTCTGGATCTGCTGGAATTACTGTTTGATCACACATTTTGACTAGAAATCAGCCAGCTGAGTGCCGTCATGTCTTTGTGTTTCTCAGCTCTTCACCATTTTCGCCTTTGCCACCACCGGTGGGTATGAGGGATCCACAGGTATGACGCTCCCATGTGAAGGCGAGGAAAAGACCGTTACTGCAAACTTTGCCTATCCATTCAGGTAAATGTCTCACCAATCTGCCAGTTTTTTTGGCTGTAATAGTTACTGTAGAATAAATGTTGTTGTTTTTGTTATTTGTAGTAGTAGTAGTAGTAGAAGTATTATCATCACTGTAATAGTAGTCATGGTTGTTGTATTTAGATCCCAGACATTTTGGAAAAAGTAAATTAAGTACACCACCGGTTTGGACACTAATTGTCCATTTCGTCAGTTCCACTTACCATACAGAAGCACTTTGTAGTTCTGTAATTACAGCCTGTAGTCCATCTGTTTCTCTACCAACTTTTAGTCCCCTTTACTCCGTTCTCTAATGGTCAGGACCCCCACAGGATCCCCACAGATCAGGTACTATTTGGGTGGTGGATCATTCTCAGCACTACAGTGCCACTGATGTGGTGGCGGCGTGTTAGTGTGTGCTGTGCTGGTATGTGTGGATCAGACACAGCAGTGCTGCTGGAGTTTTTAAACACCTCAGTTTCACTGCTGGACTGAAAATAGTCCGCCAGCCAAAACTGTCCAGCCACCAGCACCCAGTAGGCAGTGTTTTCATCTACTGCCTCTGACTTTACTAAAAAGGTGGCGCAATAGGGTACGTGTCTAATAAACTGCACAGTGAGTGAACACCGTGTATAAAAACTCCAGCAGCACTGCTGTGTCTGATCCACTCGTACCAGAACAACACACACTAACACACCACCACATGAGTGTCACTACAGGGCTGAGAATGATCCACCACCCACACAGTTCCTGATCTGTGGGGGTCCAGACCAATAGAGAAAGTATGTAGAGAAATAGACGGACTACAGTCTGCAGTTATTGAACTACAAAGTGCATCTATGTATTCGGTGGAACCGATTAAATGGACAGTGAGTGTAGAAACAAGGAGGTGTGCTTAATAAAGTGATGGGACAGTTTATATTACAGAGCTACAGATTAAGGTAAGTGATGATGTGCATCAGAATTCTTATTAAAATGTTATCTGTCATATATTTAAGCCTTGTGTCTAACTGATATCCATTCCTCCTTAGTATTAGTCCTGTTTCTGTGAATGTCTCTCTTCTATAGATGTTTAAAATGATATTTATAAGCGCATAAGTAACACTGCTGTAGACTTATCTGGGTTACAGTACAGGTATGCACCATGTGACGTCCACATTACATTCTAGGAAACAGGTCGTTGACCAGACAATACCAGTCACGGAGTCTTTGTAGACTACTGTAACGTACATTTAAAGGGTGTTTTCACAAGAAACCTGCATGCAAATGATATGTAAATGAATCAGGGATACCACTGAAAACACGAGTGGAACATCTACACAGGATAACTCCAACACATCCGAAGCCTAAACTGTTATACACATGCTAAACCTTTTTTCATTTATGGAAGATTACAGTAATCATAGGAAATAGTCCTGTACTGTTACAACCCTGTCTGGGGGGGGAACGCTGTAATACTTAGGATGGTATGATGGACCTGATATTTTGGTTTGACGGAAGCTAAAAAAGCATTGATACACAGTATTACGAACAACATGGAAAACCAGCCAGATGAAACGGAGAGATGACGAGTGAATGTGAAACAGGTTTTATAGCTATAGGTCAGAGAGAATATAAAGGTCGTGGGGGACAAACAAAGGAGTACTACTTACAATAGGACAGGCTCATACGAAGAGCATTTACAGCTTCTCATTTACATTTACAGCATTTAGCAGACGCCCTTATCCAGAGCGACTTACAATTGATACAGTCTTACAATCCAAGCAATTGTGGGTTAAGGGTCTTGCTCAAGGACCCAACAGTGGCAGCTTGGCAGGGGTGGGATTTGAACCCTGGACCTTCTGGTCCATAGTCCAGTACCTTACCCACTAGACTACCACAGTCCGTAACAGCTTGTTACAAATAGGCAGTGGAAAGTCATCCACATAAACACATCAACCAAGTCGGAACAGTCTCTAATCCAAACGTGAGCTAATGAGCAAGCGGGCACATGACCGGTAAGTTACTGAGCTTTCGAGTTGTTGGACTTCCACTCTCTATCTCCGAGATGTTGATTGGCTGTTGAGGTGATCAGCTGTTTATGGCCACAATGGCCAGAGTTAGAATACAGTTTGTATTTCCTTATTAAATTTATCAACTGACTGCATTTGAAATGTAAACCTGGGCCTCTTTTGTCCACTTATCAAATGATCTATCAGGCCAGGTTCAAATCTGCTTTCATAACTTGAAGTTAAGCAGAAAAGCGAGACAGTTGGAAGACCTGAAATAACCCTAGGGTCTGTAGCACTTGTACATGAGTGACTTTGGTACCTACACCATGAATGGCAGTGTTGTTGCACACTGTGAGTCATCAAACCATTTCAAAATCATGCACTGCTAATGTGAACTAGACAGACGAAAAACTGAATTACAAACTGTGTATTCTTAAAGCGACTCCATATCAACATGGTAAGTTGCTTCAAGCAGATGTTGTAAGGCAGCTGAAAAATGTTTTGGTCTGAAAGTTCTGGTAATGACAAACTATTTATTTTTGTATGGATTTAGTGTGTAAGGCTCAAGGAGTTTGAGGTTTGTTTTGGCAGCTTTAAGGCCTTTTCACACCAAGTCCGATTTTTGTGGATGAAAAAACGCACGTCAGGTTTTGGAAAAGAACACACAAATATACTGTATTTTTCGGACCATAAGGCGCACTTAAAATCCTTTAACTTTCTCAAAAATCGACAGTGCGTCTAAAAATGCGGTGCGTCTAATGTATGAATTAATTCTGGTTGTGCTTTCTGACCTAGAACCGATTGTAGATGGTACACAGCGCTCATAAATCTGTCAAAATTTTTAGCACGGCCTTGGTAAGTTACGAAGCTTACGGCTACCAGTAGTGCGCAGCATCGAGGAGTAACGTACGGTCAGATTGTTGCTTCAGCATTAGGGTACGGTGCTTCATTCATTCCATTTTCGAAGCGGATTTCACAAACAACAACGCTATCAGTCACGCACGTACAACATGGACATAGAGCAGCTGCGAGAGAATTCAACATTACGAATCAATGGTACGGAAGTGGAGGAAGCAAGAAGACGCCCTGCTCCAGGTAAAGACCAAACTGAGCTTCCGACGGAACTTAAGAGTTTTGTTTCATTTAATGCGTCTTATAAGCCGGTGCGCTTTATGGTCCGGAAAATACGGTAAATGCCGTCCTTCACACCGAGTCCAAAACTGGCAGACTGCGTAAAATTTTAACCAGAGCCTGTTTTCATTTCTGTGTTGTTCGGATGCGTTAAAATCAGGCTGACCAATCCGAGCAGGAGAGCTTATAGGACGAGCAACACTCTGATTATGAAAACATGGATATTAAAGAAAATATCTGGTGGAATATAACTGAAAGGCTGGGGAATGATGGTGAAACCCTCAGTGACGTTACTGTTCATGCCCACAAAAACACGAACTACAGCTTCCTGCACTAATCTTTGCTTTTTTTAAGTTGACGATGTGAAAAAGTAAGTGTGAAAAGGCCTTTAGGCTAATAGCTACACTTACTACTGTTTATCTCAGTGAAACTGCCTATAGCTAAAATGAACAGGAATGATTTTGGTCATTCTTTCAGGCCTGCTGTGCAGCCTAGTCTTCAGGGTGTGTGAATAAATGAGTCACAGAGTGCAGGGTTATAAAGGTGTGGTCTCTCACAATATGAATGGAATTGGCTTGGTTAAAAAACCAGTTCACTTGAGTAGGAAGGGACATGGGGGGGGATTGAAAGAGGAATTTGCTGTCCGGTGTGGAAATTTCAGTTTGCATCAAGTATAAAATGTGAACCCGGCAAGGCCTTGAACCCTGAAGGTGTGACATGGCGGAAAAGAAAAGGCAGGATGTGGTATCATTTCTTTGGGGGGTGGGGGGGTTTAAATTCATATTATCAAGTAGTGGTGATGTCACTTTTTCATTGATGCTTTTTAAACCTTGTCACTGTGACTTGGGACTGTGGTAGCCTAGCGGGTAAGGTTCTGGACTATGGACCAGAAGGTCTAGGGTTCAAATCCCACCTCTGCCAAGCTGCCACTGTTGGGTCCTTGAGCAAGGCCCTTAACCCACAATTGCTTGGATTGTAAGACTGTACCAATTGTAAGTCGCTCTGGATAAGGGCGTCTGCTAAATAATGTAAATGTAAATGTCACTCTTAATGAAAAAGGACATGAAGAAAAGCCATACATGTTGCCAAGATTTAAAAGTGACTAGAGAAATGCAAATTCATTTAGTGTTAGAGCAGGTAACATCTTAATCTACTACATTTATAACCTTATCCACTTTGACATGTTTTAGTTTCATAACAGAGCAATTAAAATGTTTAGGTCTACACTCATGCTTGGTTTTTGTTTAGTGCTTACATTGATAATATTTATTGTAGCACCTTATCTAGGCTGGTGTTTCTTAAATAAAGGTAGGCCTAGCCTTAAGGGTACTATGGGGCAGTATGAGGAAAGTAAAATCATGGCTTGTAAGCAAGAAGAATGCGTAATGAGGGAATTATATGTGTTGGCAGCATAAGTACAACTAGACATAGAACTAAAACAAAAGTATTCTGCAGAAACATGCACCAACATGTCAGCCACAGTACATTTTAGAAAATTGGAAACTCAGATTTTTGAAAATGTTAGTCAGAGTGGACCAGAAAGTGGAGACAAACACAGACAGCATCACACTGAGCTTCACGAACAAAGGCTGAAAGTGTGTGTATGCCATTTGAATAGTTTCTTTAATGGGGAGCATGAGGATGGTCAAATTTCTTCTGCATCTTACTCACAACTCCAGCTGATTTGTAACAGTTGTACAATGGTGTTATTACTGGAACAGATCAGAACACTAGCAGAACATAATCCGCGGAACAAAGTTCACCAATCAGAAGTCACCAATAATACGAGCGTGGATGGTCCTCAAATATGTGAACCAATAGCTCATAAAACGTAACTAGTCCCGAGTGTGCTGCAGGCATGTTGTGGGGCTGGGTCGTGGATGTGTGAGGTAGCGAGAAAGTCTGGAAAAATAATAACTGAAAACTTAAAAACACACTGTATTTCCTTTGCTTTCCTGCACGAGCCAGTTCAGACGTGTTACTGTGAAAATGTCAGCCTTTCAGCCAGCTCGGGCCTTACAATTTCAGTCGTCCTTGCCGTGGATGCTCATTCATCACACCCTGTACTTTGTATTATTTCCTCTACAGTGTTATAAAATATTGTTATACACTATTATTATAGCACTATTCTAGTCCAGTATATGTGTATGTGGCTTTAAAGGTCACTAAAAGTGGTTCTGTGGACGAAGCTGTTTGAGAACTAGTGAGTTAGACCATGTTTGAGAGAGAAGCTATAATCCTCTGTACATGTCTTCATCAGACTGAACTTGAGTCCGTATGAGATACCACACTGCAACTCCAGCGAGGTTAACAAGACCCGACTGACCGGCGATTATTCCTCCTCTGCGGAGTTCTTCGTGTGTGTGGGCGTCTTCGGTTTCCTGTACTGCACCTTCACCATCATTCTTTATGTGGGCTACCAGCACATTTACAGAGAAACCAGCCGTGGACCCATCGTTGTGAGTTCCTCAGACACTTTGACATTTTCTGTTTTCTTTGAGAGTAAGCTTTGATGAGTATATGTGAATTCATTTAGTGTAGCAACACTATGTTTCTGGTGTTAAAGGATTGTGTGTGGTAATACCAATATGCTGGTTGATACACATTTAAATAAATTCAGGAAGATGAAGTCAAGTCAGACTTATTTACAGTATGGAATGCTTTTTACAACAAAGCAAGTCTTAAAGCAGCTTTACAACTATCTAGGCCCACAGCCCTAATTGAGCAAGCCTAGGGCGATAGTGGCAAGGAAAAACTCCCTATATATTGTGAGGAAGTAACCTTAGGAGGACCAAGACTCAACACAGGACCCAACCTCCCTGGGCAGCCTAGATGTTGAAATATTTCAAGTTCGAGCCTACCAACCAAAATAATACATCAATCCTACTCATTTAATCCAGCTCCATCTGTGTGGAGTTTGTATGTTGCAGGCAAGAACATTGGCTATACAGTGGAACCTCGGTTCTCAACTGCTTCAGAACTTGTCAAATTCGGTTCTCGCCGCGTTTTGACTATGAAAACTTGTCCGAGCTTTTGTCGTTTGCTCGGTAGCCTGCGCACTTGCTTAAACTTCTGAGTCGAGCCGCGTGATTCATGATTCATGATTCAGTAGACAGTGATTCAGGTTCACAATAGCCTTTCCTCGATGAAGATCTGAGCTTACTGCAATAAGTCTCCATGGGTTCTAAAAATGTTACTAATAAGAGAAAGGAAACACAGGCTGCAGTTAGCTTAGCAGCTATGCTAGTGCCGAGTTCACCAATAGAGTACGGAGTTACTCAGTTAATGAGATTTTATGACACTTTATTATAAAATAAGCTTTGTGTTGATGATTTTGGCCCATTGTATGTTAATGTAAGTGTTTTAAACATTAACGTACTTATCATGGGCTCCAGTGTGGATTTCCTGGAGGTCTGGAACTGATGAATTAAATTTACATGATTCCTTATGGGAAATTTACTCGGCACTTGTGGTTTTCGGTTCTCGTCAAGCCTTATGGGAAGAATTAACAACGAGAATTGAGATACCACTATAAGATTCCAGTCCATTCACCAGTCCACCGGCTTGGCTGGGCTTGGCTTGGCTGGGCTGGGCTTAGGTGGGCTGGGCTTGGCTGGGCTGAGCTTGGCTGGGCTTGGCTGGGCTGGGCTGAGCTGGGCTGAGCTGGGCTGGGCTGAGCTGGGCTGGTGTTGGCTGGGCTGAGCTGGGCTGAGCTGGGCTGGGCTGGGCTGAGCTGGGCTGAGCTGGGCTGGGCTTGGCTGGGCTGGGCTGGGCTGGGCTTGGCTGGGCTTGGCTGGGCTGGGCTGGGCTGGGCTGGGCTGGGCTGGGCTTGGCTGGGCTGGGCTGAGCTGGGCTGGGCTGGGCTGGGCTGGGCTGAGCTGGGCTGAGCTGGGCTGGGCTTGGCTGGGCTGGGTATAGGTCGCTGTTGCAGTCATTTAGCTGGTGCTCTTATGCAAAGTGACCTTCAATTGATACAATCTTCCAGCATACAGTCTGAGCAGCTGAGGGTTAAGGGACTTAAGGTCCTAACAGTGGCAGCTTGGCAGTGCCAGAGCTTAAGCCCCCAACCTTCTGGTATGTAGTCTAGTACCTTAACCTACTGCACCACCACAGTCCCGTAGTTAAACTGTAACAGTTAATAGGGACTCCGGAGTGGAAACGTCTGGTCATGCTGCCACTGTCTGGCCCTTGAGCCTTGCCCTTAAACCATATATCAGTTGAAAGTTGCTGATACGGTATGTCTACTAAAGAAAATGTACAAAGCACTTCTGTAAGTTTCTTTACTGTCACGTGCACAAGAACAGAGTACAATTTGCAGTGTCTTTGGCAGGATAAGGGTGATGTAATCGTACCAATGGGAAAGAGAATCTCAATCTTTATTTTCTGAGCTCTAGCTGTCTGGTCATGGTGATCTTTCTCCTCTAGGATCTGATTATCACTGCCATCTTTGCGTTCCTGTGGCTGGTTTCGTCCTCTGCCTGGGGAAAAGGTCTGACTGACGTGAAAACCGCCACCAACCCGGAGTTGCTGAAGGACTTGTGCAGTCCAACATGCAAAGTCGCGCACTTCCCTGCCATGGGCCGCCTAAATTCGTCTGTGGTGAGCTTTGCGTCTCCAAATGCCATCGGAGGTTTAGTTAAGCTCTCCAAACACGAGCTGTATCACTACAACCCTGTGTTTCTCCTCAGATTTTTGGATTCCTCAATCTCATCTTGTGGGCTGGGAACTGCTGGTTCATCTTTAAGGAGACTCCATTCCACAAGCCTGCCAACCCTCCTCCCAACCCTGAGCATGGAGGTTCAAGCTCCTAATCGGATAAGGCAGACTCCTCCCACCTCAGTCAAGCCAATCAGAAACGAGAGTATGCCACTGGCACGTTGACTCACACGAAGTTCAATTTGCAGAGGCTTTGAATCACAAACCAACCAGTCCAGCTGCGTGCAGTGGGGCGCAGTCAGCTACTTTTACATGCACGGTGCAGAATGTTATTTGTTATGGGTATATTTTTTTCAGTCATATTCGCGATGCTTTTCTTTGTTGCTTTGTCTGTATGTCCCGTGCAAATCTAGGATGCGACTACAAACGTGTTTTGCGGTCTTTTTATGGATTTGCTTTGTTGTTTGTTTGTTTTTTTTCAGTAAGTGCATGATGCAAACATTTCTATAAATTGTTGCATTTATATAAGGAACTCAGAAGCTCTGAGCTGACAGTACCTTATATAAAACTGTTTGTCTCTACTATGTCCAAAAACTCTGAAAGCCTGGCCTTACCAAACACAAGCTTTACGTTTTTAAAGTTAATCAGTTAGTCACGTGCTCACAGAAGAAGCCCCTTTCCCACTCAAATCGCAGGTCGTTGTTTTGTTACATTTACCTCTGGTGTTCGACTCGAATCTGGTCAGTAATGAATACGTGATGAACACAGAAATGCTAAGTAATTCATTTGAGTAGGCAAAAAAGAACAACACGCACTTTAAACAATCCAAAACTGCTTCATTTGCTTCAGGTAAACAATAGGTTAGAACCTCTTAACATTATTTTTTGGCTAATTTAATAACACTGTTTGATTTGAAAAAGTCAAATCAAATGATAAACATATTAACTCTACATGCAGTCTGTGGTTTGAATAGCTACTCATATATTGGTTTTCCGTTCTTTACACACATCCAATGTGTGAGGTCAAATCCAGCAAGCGAAGGAAATGCTATTCCACTGCTTTACCGGCAGACGTGATCAGGCAAACAGCAGTGGCTCAGCGGACTACAAATCAGAAGCCTGAGAGTTTAGACCGCAGTCACTCCAGATGAGGGCGTCTGCTAAATGCAGTCAATGTTAATGTTTGGTGCCCTCTGTTGGTGAAACCGTGAAATCGCACTTGTGATCCGTTGGCATTTTGTAGGATTCTCAACCACATCCGTTAGACGGCTGATTCCAAAGTGATGGCTGATGCGATCACTTCGATTTAGCATGAAAGTCCTGTTACATTCGCCTTGAACAGCGGAGTTTATGTTGCAAACACATTTTCTTTTTACTCCTCACTGCGATTACCGTGTGATGGGTTAAACCTGCTCAAGGCCCAAACGTCCAGCAGCTCCAATTGATCTGAATTGCTCAACGTATCACTTTATGCTTTAAAGCTCTTCGCTGTGCTCGGCAGCAAAGTTCACGCATCAGCCTTCCTCCATTAGATCTCGGCTGAGTCTCTGGCTACCAGGTGATGGTGGATGTGTGAGAGGAGATCCAGCTGCTGATTTGGACTTGTTCTACTTATGATGAGTGCCTTATTGATTATAGATATGTTTTCTGGTTGGACAAATTGGTATGCACTGTCCTGATGGGCAGATCTTAAATCACTTCTCCAGTGCCTTGTGTTGAACTAAAAAAAAGTTGTTTGTCATTTCCTGATGTCACCGTTTGGATTTAATTGTGCGTGATAAAGGAGTTTTAAAGACAAACGTTTCTGTTTAGGAAAACACTAATTTGTCATTTCTTTTTACTCGAATTGGAACGGCGTCCTTATTTATATCTTTTCCTAAGTGGTGACTGGACGTTTTGTACTTTTTATATGATGGACAGCTTTGTGTTCGGATTCTAATTAGCAGAACAATTCAGAATCACTTGATAGTAGGTATGTGCTGATGAGGTTCACATTGTATTTGCGTTATATTTAAAAAATGTGCCGTTGAGTCAGTGGCAGATGTTATGTTTTTCTGGTCTGGTAGACCGAATTATGGGAGAACTTTCTCTGAGGAGGACGCGAGCCTTTAGACGTTCTCGCGCTGCCCTCGAATGGAACAGGGGTAGTAACGATTATGTGAGTGTTGTAACGTATCGCTGATTATTGGCACATCCCTACTTGGCAGTGATTATGATTTGATAGATTGTAGATGAGTCCATTTAAAGGCTACAGAGTGATTGTTCTGGAGTTTTTGTTAATTAATGATATTTGAATGATTTGCCTTACCAGTAGAAGTGCCTTACAGATGCTGTGCCTTAGTCTTTAATCATAAGCCTGTTCCACTCGCGTTTTGCCAAACCGATTCACTAATATCATAACATAGAAGGGTAGATAGAAGCCATCCTGCTTTGGCAGTATTTAAGGGAAGTGCCTCTGCTCTCTGTCAGTTTAATCAGCGGGTGGAACCTTGTTCTTGCACTTTTGTACCTGTGGTAATCACAGCAGAAGGAAAGTAACATCACGAATGTGCATTCCGTTGAATTAAAGCAGAAGAGCGTCACAATACCTGTTCTGATGGTGCTGTTTATTTTTGAACCACTGGATGGAGCTACTGCCTCTGATACTAAACTTGGAGGAAGCCCTTTCGGATTAATACCACAGCAATGCCCGAACTGATCGTATTTAAAACGAAATCACTACATTATCAAAGCTGAATTTCCTCCACAAACGGCGGACTCCACTGAAATGAAAGAATCTCACTTCTACAATCTGTTGTATTCAAGTCATGTCTAGTGTTCCGCGTTTGCCCTGGCAGTTTTGTGCTGAAGATACAGAAGTGGTGTAGCTAACAAGTAATAAAAGAATGTATCACCCAAGGTCAGCATTCATTTTTTTATTTTACATTTAGTCATTTAAGCCATGGTGGTTAGCAACCTGGGTTTGAGTTCCGGCTTCAACCCACACCCCATCAAAGACTGGTTAATTCAGTTGGTGTCTCTGAAGTACCCAGTGTGTGTACCCTGCAATGGACTGGGCACTGCCCAGGATTGGTTTCAGCCTTGTGCTCTTGCTGTTTCAGTGCTATGGGATGATCCTTCCTCCCTCAGCCAATACTGTCTGCATGTGACACTCAACTGAGCAGGAAGGCACTGTCAGGACTCAGCATTTCCCTGTGATGGTAGGTTAGCGAATTAAACCATAGTGCCACTTGAGATCCAGACAATCACACATCCCACCCCCATTTTGGCCCCTGCTTATCCTGGGGAGTTTGGAGCCTATTCCGGAATGCGCTGGGTGCAAGCATGTTCCCTGAACTTTGCACCATCCATGACAGGGCTGGGTTGGGGTTGTTGTTGCAGACCCGTGTGGCCTCCTCTGCCTCATACACAGTCTCGGTGTGTTTCAGTGTGACGCCAAACCCAGCTGGAAGGTGCGGCCAGGACTTGAACCCAGGTCCCTCTTAGATTACACAAAAATGTAAGAGGGGAGCACACGAGAACTACAGTGTCCAAGAATACATAACCACAAAGCAATATGTAATTACTGTGTGGAAATATTTGAGTGGTATCCAGGAGGCCAATCAAATTTGTCCATCTCAAAAGATCGTAATGTGGGACTGTGGTGGCACTGTGGTTTAAGTACTGAACAGTTGATCAAGTCCTGGCTCTGCTGACACTGCCATATTTGCTCCCAGAGCAAGGCTCTTAAGCCTCAGTTGCTGGGATTTTACCTTTAGATTGTAGCAGTTGTAAGTTTCTCTGGATAAGAGCATCTGCATAATGCTGTCAATATAAACACAATGAACTTTACAGTTAATAAAGTTCTGAGACCTTACAAAAACACCAATGGAGCATTTAGAAAGAAAGATTATGCACATTTCAAACTGACCAGATCCTTAGCTTTCTAGGGCTGCTCGGTGGGTCCTGGGTTCAATCCCAGGTTTAGTGGTCTGGGTCCTCTCTCTGTGTGGAGTCTGCATGTTCTTCCCGGGTCCGTGTGGGTTTACCAAAGACGTGTGTTAGGTTGAATGTTGTTTCGAAATCTCCCTTAGTGTGTGAGTGTTTGTGCCCTGCAATGGATTGGCACCCTGCCTAGGGTTGTTCCTGCCTTGCACCCTATGATGGCATCGGGTCTCCAGCAACCCTATCCTGGATCATGGCTCTGTGCAAGCCAGGTTGGTTCATCATAGAATTTATCAAATCATTTCTTTATAGACGTAGCTCCCGTGGCTCGGCGGCAAGAGCCGGATTCTGGTAACAGCAGTTCCTCTGGACCAGGGTTTGTACTAGGGATGGGTGTTGGAAAGAACTCCACGATACGATATGCATCACGATACATTGGTCACAATACGATTATATCGCAATACGTTGTGATACGATGAAAATATATAAACGGCTGAAATACAAATTGGTGTCCAATCTGAATCGTCTTAATACATCACATCAGACTGATAATTCAGCAGACACACTGAGGTCAAAACAATGTACTGCGGCATCTACAGAAGCAGAGATTGTGGTTTAAACTCCATTTAAAATGTCAACCCATTTAAACTCGATATTTTGAGCTGAAAATCGATGTAATGTATCACAAAAATAAATATCGCGATACATTTCTGTATTGATTTTTTTTTTTACCACAACCCTAGTTTGAACCCTGGGCTTCACTAGCAATGTGAAGATTTGGGAGGGCGCTGTTCGGTTTGCACCTCTGTCTGTACTCATTGAATTCCAGGATAGACTCCAGACCCCACCACAACTTTGAACAAAATGTTTTTTTCTTTGTGGACTATGTTTTAGGAGGGCAGGTAAAAACGCTGATGAGCTGACTTGGTGGAAACCTGTAAAAGTGTCCTTTTGAGGTGTTCAGTACAACCCATTCTACTGCAACTGTTTGTCCATCCCTGCGTGCTTCATATCATAAATTATATTATATAGTATTATAAGGGTGTTTTAAGGAAATTATTTTAAGACATCAGCTCTAAATCTCATTACTGTTGGGCTTCTGTGAATGACCCTTAACTGTAGCTGGCTCTGTTTAAGGGCGTCTGATGCTGTAAAAGTACTTGTAATTCGAGCTGGTTGGAGCGTACGTCACGTGCAGCAGTGATGGTGACGTTACTGAACACTTATTATTCGCGGCTATCTTGTAATACAGCTCAAGATGCACAGTTCCTACAGTTACATAGCTCATCTTTTCCATGCGTATTGTGTTAATCCTCATTTAGTCCTACATCAGGGTCAGTTTCTGGTCAGCTGTTGGATGGATATTTTGGTTAGTTAACTATTCTCGACCATACAGAGCGATCCCTGATATCTACTCAACAGTGGTTCTTTTCTGATGGACAGCTAGGGCAAGTGTAGACAAATCCAATGTGTGAAAGTGTAGTACTAATATAAATGGTTTTTAAAAAATAACAAAACTCAAGTGTACCAAGATACATATGCATATCTATCGAAAAGATCTCAACATATTAATGTTTTAACCAGAATGCCATCAATCTGTGAAAACACAATGCGTGGAGAATGAACCATTTCTTCTTTGCCACAACACGCTATGATATATAGCAGTATACACTAACTGTCAAAGTATCAAGCACCCAGATAGAAATGTTGGATTGCGGCAGATATGGAAATGATTTCAGGTGTGGTGATTAAACCATGGGTCTTGCCACAAGAGGGTGTAAAAGTGCTTCCCTTGCTGCTCTTATATAAAAAGGCTCTCGGGGGCTACTTTTGGGTAGAGTACCTATTGGTGAGACATCGTTGACTGCTAGGCATGCCTCTATGACACATTTGCCCATGGGTGTTGCAGCTGGGCCTGCAGATCCTCCACACGCATAGTTTGCCAAAGCTGGTGTCCCAGCTGGTCCGATAAATGCTCTACTGGCGATAAATCTGGCGACCAGACAGGCCAAGGAAGTGTTCTGGCGAAGACATCCCTGGGAAATCCTTGCTGTGTGTGGGTGAGCATTATTTTGCTGAAAACTGCCAGTTGGAAGCCCTCCCATGAGAGAGAACACATTTCTGAGCAAGATGTCCTGCACATATCGCTGAGCTATTTGTGTCCCTTGTATCACTACTAGGGGTGACTGACTGTTGTATGCGATGGCTTCCCAGATCATCACACCAGCAGCTGGGGCAGACAACAACAAAGGCAGGATTGAAGTGCTCACCACGAGGCCGATATTCAAACCTGACCATCATCAGGTCGCAAACAGACGATAGGGTTCCAGTGCATAGCAATCCAGGTTTCTTGTTCATGACACAACGAAGGTGACGGTGGCTGGATGTCAATGGCAGGACATGTAATGGGCACTGCGACAACAAATTTCCTCCTGCTATACACCTGGAAATGGTTCGGGCAAAGAGGGGCATTTAGTGAAGGTGCCACCTGTGTCTGAATGGTGGACAACGAAACTGGGGCAGCTGCTCGTGCTTGTCGGTGGATCAATGATCCTCTTTACTGGTGGTCTGTCTGGCCCATCCAGAACCTGTTTGCCATGTGTGCATGAGCTCATGGAACCACTGCTTCCAACACCTCCTAACAGCTAGGTCAGAACGTCAATTCATCGACACGACCATCCTGTTTCTTTGTTCAATGATGCGCCTCCTCTTAAAGTCCATCAGCTAGACGAAATGTTTTCGAGTGCGTTGTTGAGACATGCCTAGCAGTCAACGATCTCTCACCATGAGGTACACTACCCAAAAGTGGGCTCTGAGAACTTTTTTATACACAGCTTGGGTCATTTAACACCCTCTTGTGGCAAGAACCAATTACTAATTAGAAATAGATCCGACATTTCTTTCTGGGTGCTCTTTGTGTATGTCAGTGAGTGTAGGTGTGGCTGAGCTTCCTTCCTGATGGGTTCAGACAATTTGAAAGGTTTGGGGGTGAGACCCTGAGGTCTGGCCCCAGTGTATGAAACCTGAGAGGTATGAAACTTCGTGCATGTGGTCATATAGGCGGCATCCAGTACAGATGTACCTGTTAACAGTGAGTATCATCTTTATGGCGAGTCCAGGTGATAAAACGTGCAGGGTACACACACAGGAAGGGCCGCGCGTACAGTTCGGTCGCGGGAGCGCGCATTATGACGTAAGCGACTCGCCGCGCCGTGATGATGGCGGTGCGTGAACGCGCAGTTAAAGTAATGGCTGCTCTGGAACGGCGGGTGCCTTGTCTCGATGATTTCGTGGGTCAAAGTTGGAGCGCTTGGGCCGAAAGGATTAATTTATCAACGTCGGATGGTGAGTGATTATCTAGCCGCTACTTTTTCTCCATATTTTGGCGAAAAAAGTCGTTCGGATGTGGTTTATTTTCGCCGAAAGGCACGGCATCCCCAACCAATGTTACCCAAACAAAGAACCTGCCAGGTCCTAGTGTCAGCCGGATTACGGTGCTTTCTCTCAGGTCCGCTTCGTACATACTTCATCTTTGGCCAAGATTGCTCGAGCGTTATGACTTAAAGTTTGAACTTATTGTGTGTTGGATTAAAATTTTGACCCGTTAAACACAACTTGTTAAATCACATTACATTAATTTTTGTAAACATACACATCTAGTCGAACTTACTTTCTACATAGCCACTTGGCTAACTATGGTTGCGTCCCAAACCTCATACTAACGCACTAAATAGCTTTGCAGGACAAAAACCCAACTGGTCATTTATGGTTGACGTTTGACATGCTATGTAGTATTATAAGTAGTAGTACTTAGTAGTACTGCTTTTCTAGCGGTAGTACAACCAAGACGCTGGTGACGCCTTGGATGCGTCCCAAATAACATAATACCGTCCTAAGTATGCTGTCAAATTAGTACACAGCCAGTTACTGTGGTTTTTGACATACTAGTTAGTACGAACCGTGCGGTTTGGGACGGAACCGTTGTTTCCACCCCACCCGTTTTCTGTGTTCTTCTATACGATCATTGGCTCTTAGCACTCGCCTACCGCACACTGATTGGCTGATTGGTAGAATCCATTAGTAGAGCCTGCTTTTAATCCAATGGTAATTATGTAGGCGGGACTGTTGGGAATATAGGTGGGATTAAAAAACGCGCCGGTTATGGAGTTTTTTTTAATGTTAGCAATATCGCTAATAACCATTAGCTCGTCTTGTTTAAACCGGCTCCCACTTTTCAATATGTCCCACCCGTAAAGTATTTCCACACCCAGACTGAATATTTTTATACTTTCTGTTGAATTTTGAAGCGTATTTAAAGCAGTCCTGCCTTCTTATACTGTGTCAGTTTGTCGGCCATTTAGCCTGGTGCTAGCTAACAGCTAATGTGTTCCGTCTTCAAATTGTCTTGTCACCTGTCCAGATTACTTAAATACAATTAATAGTGCACTGCAAAGATGTTAAGGGCACTTTGCCCGGTCCATGTCTTGGTTGAAACCCAAATTGCTTCGGTTTAAAGCGTAAAGTGCACTAAATAGGGTGTAGAACCTGATCCTTTACTACCTGTGTGTGTGTAGTGCACTTAAATGGCTCCTTGCTTGCTATATAGGATACAGCCCCTGACACCTACAGTGCATCACACAAGTTACCTGGTGCTACAGGTATTTCTATAAACTGGGGCGTTTTTAGTTGAATGGTTGAACGTGTGCATCTGTGAAAGATGTCGGTCAGAAAAGAATTGTGGTCCCGGTGAATTTTCTACCTGCGTTTTCAACCTGCTCTCTAGGCATCACAATTGCACTTTGTGTGTGGGTACTACAGCCTGTTCTTTCTGTACATTTTGTTGAGAGACGAATGGCTTTGATTAAGAACACACTTAATACAGAGGGAGCGTGGTGCTCTGTTCTGATTTGTCTGCCATCTGTTTCTCACTAGGGTCCGATGGCGACGATTGCAGCAAGAATGGCAAAAAAACGACGGAAACCATGACTCTGCGCAAGGAGGGTATGTTTTGTCCGCCCTTGCTACTTTTCCACTCGTTCTAGAGTCACTGAACTTCTTTACTATGATCTCTCTGTCTCTCCAATCTCAGACATGTCAATCTTTGGGCACTACCCCGGGCACGACGACTTCTACCTGGTGGTGTGCAGCCACTGCAGTCAGGTGGTGAAGCCGCAGGCCTTCGAGAAGCACTGTGAGAGGAGGCACGGCTCGGTCGGGAAGCTCTATGCACACTTGCGCCCCACACCGACGGCGGGTCAGCAGCGCTCACACGCCCGCCATGGGCACGCTCCGTCTGCCGGCAGCCACGGTACGGCCAGCTGGAGCGGCAAGAGCCAGGGCGGCGGAGGGACACGCCCGTCACCCCAATCGCCCTCCACGCCACCTCAGTTTAAACACAGCAAGACACCCAAGGATGTTCGGTAAGATGTTACAGGCTTTGCTTTACTTAAGTTTGGACGTGATCGCTTGGTTTATTTCTTCTGAAATTCAGAGAGCAGTACGGGGTGCAAGGGTCTAATGCAGTACTTCACCACCCTACCGACCCGAGTTCGAGTCCTAGGGTGCCTTATAGGGAAGAAACTTAAATATGACCTAATTCTGTAGGTTTGACTGAACCATTAGCTACTTGCTTAGAATGAACATCCAAAACCCTAGTTCAGCTCATTCAGAACCTGCTGTCCTCATGGTCCTCTGTGTTCCCCTCCAGCCTCTCTCCTCTGGAGAAGACGTCCACATCCGCTCACTCCGAATCCACAGTGTTCAAACAGCCTCCGCCCATGGAGCCGCCTCGCAGCTCACCTCCCCCTGGTCTCAGAGATCCGCCGTGGCCCTACGGGGGCCCCTCACCGGGTCGGCCCTCGCCCGCGTCCACCGAGAAGTCCCCGAGCCAGAGAGCGGAGCCTGGCTCTGCCGGCACGGTACCGTCGCACGCTCGAGGAACCAGGCCACATAAGATGTCAAGTAAGTACTGGTTAAGGTTACACACCACACAGTATTTCAGCAGTTTCGGTGATCGGGTTATACAGCCAAAGCATGTGATCCTAATGTTGTGAAATGTGGAACTGATATATCAGGGCGTAAGTGGAAACAGGAGTGTTTACTCACACACTTCAGCTCCTGTGTGTCCATATCCAGAGAGACTTGCAACTGATAGCTTTACAAGATACAGTCCAAGCAACTGAGGGGTAAGGGCCTTGCTCAGGGGCCCAGCAATGGCAGCTTGATGGGTGCAATATTCCAGAAAGCATCAGGTGATGTTACTGAATGCTTGGCTTTCTTTGTCTGCCCTATAAATGCTCAATGGGCTTTAGGTCAGGTGACTGTAGTGGAAAGTCCATGGTAGTTGGCACTGCGTGATCTTTTTTTTCCCTTCAAGCACTAGATGCAGAGCTTTGAGGTTTGCTTTGGGTCATCCTGCTGCAGTGTCAGTCGTTCTCCACAAAGCTACAAATCCATCCAAGCATTTTCAGTAGTGGTCTAAAGTTTTGGCTGTGTGGGTGTGATATTAAACACCATAAGGTGTGGAGTCAAAATGTATGTTTCTGTAACGAATGCTTGGGTCAAGGAGATTCCTATAGGTAAATCACTAATTGGTTTCTATATGTTCTAAACACCATCTACTTTTAATGGTATCCAGAGACTTTCCGATTGGTCTTGCTGTCTGCAGACTGGTGCAGGACGACTTCTGTCTAATGAGCAGGGTCTGGTTCTTCAGACTTGCCTCTCCTTTCTCACAGCTGTTCTCATTTTTATGTAAACTGAACAACCATCAGCTCTCGAAGAAAAAAAAAATAATTTGAAAGTGGAGGGTGTTGGTAGAGGTAAGATGCTGCTCAGGACCCCGTCTACTTTCTGTTATATATCTGGCTGTGGGATAGTGGTTTGGTCAGCAGGTTAAGTGATTCATATAAGGAATTCCATATCTGTGTTAGACGCTATCCTTCTCGTCAGATGTAGATAATTACAGGTTTCCCACCTCAGTCCTTTTCCATGTTAATCAGGTTCACAGTTGCTAGTCAGAGACACCCTGCTTTGAAAGCTCCGACTTCAAAGTAGTGATGTAATGCAGTCGGAAATCTGCAGAGCGCCACGTTTACCTTCAATCCCCACGTAATTACTGGTTGTACCTTTAATGGCTCTGCCATTTACATACAGCCTTTACGTGGCTTAGCGGGTTGCTCGCTTCACGCAGGGAGACGCCTGCAGCATTTAGGCTTTCACAGCATTAAGCAGACGCTCTTGTCCAGAGTGACTTACAGCTGATGCAGGTTTACAAGGTTCAGCCCAAAGAACTGAGGGTTGAGAGCTTTGCTTGTGGGCCCAACGGTGGCAGCTTGACGTGCCGGGACTTGAACCCTGGACCTTCTGGTCAGTAGTCAAATACCTTAAACATTGAATCACCACAATCGCTGTTATGCCACACAGTGGATTTGGTGGCATTTCTGTTTTAGGCAGTTTCTGTGCCATTCGAGGAGCACTCGTACCAGGCTTGTCAGTCTCTTCAGACACCTTTTAAAAACCCTCATGTATATACAGTACTGTGCAAAAGTCTTAGGCCGCCATTAGATTTGTTGTTTTAGCAATGCTGTAATTCAAACTTGGATTCGTCACTCCGTCACTGCGAGCTTTAGCACATCAAAGCCTTTTCTCTCTGTTCCCCTGCCAAAAACGTTTTGGAAAAGTGGTTTCTTGGCTGCTACCCTTCTAAAAAGACCATTCCTGAACAAGTTTATTCGGACTGTACAACTTGGCATCTCGATGAAGCTGCCAGATGCTGCTGTTGCTCAAGTGTAAGGGGAGGTCACACTAAATACTTGCCACTGTAGCCTATAGGAGCTGATATTTAATAATGAGCCAATTGTGTTAGGGGGTGTGGCTTTGGGTTATGTAGCTCAATAGGCTGGTAATGTTTGTGCTTGCTGGCTGTTTAAGCCCTGTAGTATTTCCTTCAGGAAATGCAGGTCTAATGGATCAGTATCAGTGATAGCGTGATTAGTAAGTGATGTTGTCACGATGTGAAGTAAAACAGCAGTTCAGGGTGTCTAAATATAAATGAAAGTTGAATATGAATGCCTTTTCTATATTTGTTACTTTACTATTCGCTTTACAGCAATAATAATTGTAATAAATCAGTATTTCTAACTTCTGCAGAGAAAGAGTGTGACCTGGATAGACACTGTGGCGTGTTGGATCCGGAGAGGAAGAAAGTTTGCACGCGACTGCTGACCTGCAATGTGAGTGCGCTTTCCCCTTTCCTTACTAACACCACCTACAATGCTGCTGATAACGCCTCTAATTAACCGGGAGTGATGAGTGCTGGGAAATGTAGTGAGGAGTTTAAGGGAGACTCCTCAGTTTACAATAAATTCAACTCATGAGGGATTTGTCCAAACGAATACCCATCGTAAATCAGCGAGTGCCTGTGATGGCTATTGATAGCTGACGTGGACCGAGATCTACTGTTTTTGAAGATCCTGAATTGATTCCACACAGCAAAACGGTCGCTTTTGTAGTGTCCTCACACGGCCGTGGCCCAGCCCCATGCCCCAGCAAACATGCACTGTTGCCTACATCTCCCTCATGACTTGAGCTGCTTTTGAGTCCTTGGTTCAGGATAAGAGAAACACCGCACTGGTGTGATTGGTGACTCTCACCCAAGGGTGTAGTTGCCAAGAAGGTGTGTCGATACAGTGACATCAGTGCACACTACTCACAGCAGGATTATGTTCCGCCAGGGTTCTGTTCTGTTCCGGTATTAGTAGCAGCTTTTCTAAAACGTCAGCTTGAGTCACGAATGAGATGCAGGCAGAGGTAAGTGAGGGAGAGAGGAGCACGTGTGTTCTTCACTTGCAAATGCCTTGAAGTGCTCGAGCAATGGCCGTCCTCGTGCTCTCTGAAAAAAATGACCACACCCTTGATTTAGTTTCTTTAATAAAGGGGACAGATTGGACAGTATCAAAATACCTAGGGCTGGTCTTTTTTTCAAGGAAAAAAATGTTAATTATCCAAAGCATTATACACAAAATATGAAGAAATACAAAACTTGCAGAACAGTGAATATTTCATTTTAGTGCAATAATTGTCGCGTTGCGGGCCAATTAAAATCTGTCCGCGGGCCGCATTTGGCCCGAAGGCCGGACTGTGGACACCCCTGTACTAAACAAATGGCATACATACGATTTGAGTGCTCCTAGTTCAAGCCTTTGCTCCGTAAGCTTCGTTGCCTAGCTGTCTCCTGCCTGATGTTAACCCTTTTCAGTTTGAACATGGAAAGTGCGATCATTTTCTCTGAGCGAAGTTTCAGCTTATTGTGTTGAGAGTTAATTGGGAGCTTTTAGTTACGGCAAAGTAGCTTGTTGCTTATGGACATAGTGTGGGATTCTTTAAAATTGCTCTGATTTCTAAAAGATAGAGAACTATTTGTGGGGCAAAAAAGTATTTAGTCAGCCACTGATTGTGTAAGTTCTCCTACTTAGGAAGATGAGAGAGGTCTGTAATTTTCATCAAAGGTACACTTCAACTATGAGAGACAAAATGAGGGGAAAAAATCCAGGAAATCACAGGATTTTGTAAAGAATTTTATTGTAAATTATGGTGGGAAAATAAGTATTTGGTCAATAAATTTGGTTCAACTTTGTAACATAACCTTTGTTGGCAATGACAGAGGTCAAACGTTTCTTGTAAGTCTTCAGCAGGTTGGCACACACTGTAGCTGGTATTTTGGCCCATTCCTCCATGCAGATCTCCTCTAGAGCAGTGATGTTTTGGGGCAACATGGACTTTCAACTCCCTCCACACATGTTCTATGGGGTTGAGGTCTGGAGACTGGCTAGGCCACTCCAGGACCTTGAAATGCTTTTTACGGAGCCACTCCTTCGTTGCCCGAGCGGTGTGTTTGGGATCATTGTCATGCTGGAAGACCCAGCCACGTTCCATCTTCAATGCTCTCACTGATGGAAGGAGGTTTTGGCTCAAAATCTTACGATACATGGCCCCGTTCATTCTTCCCTTAACACGGATCAGTCGTCCTGTCCCCTTTGCAGAAAACCAGCCCCAAAGCATGATGTTTCCACCCCCATGCTTCACAGTAGGTATGGTGTTCTTGGGATGCAACTCAGCATCCTTTTTCCTCCAGTTGAGTTTTTTACCAAAAAGTTCTATTTTGGTTTCATCTGACCCACATGATATTCTCTCAATCCTCCTCTGGATCATCCATATGCTCTCTGGCAAACTTCAGACGGGGCCTGGACATGTACTGGCTTAAGCAGGGGGGCACCCCTGGCACTGCAGGATCTGACTCTCTGTTGGCATAGTGTGTTAACTGATGGTAGCCTTTGTTACTTTAGTTGTTTCTCTGCAGGTCATTCATCAGGTCCCTCCGTATAGTTCTGGGATTTTTGCTCACCGTTCTCATGATCATTTTGACCCCATGGGATGAGATCTTACGTGGAGCCCCAGATTGAGGGAGATTATCAATGGTCTTGTATGTCTTACAATTGCTCCCACAGTTGATTTATTCACACCAGTCTGCTTGCCTATTGTAGATTCACTCTTTCCAGCCTGCTGCAGGTCTACAATTTTCTTCCTGGTGTCCTTCGACAGTTATTTTTGGTCTTGGCCATGGTTGAGTTTTGGAAATCTGACTGTTTGAGGCTGTGGACAGGTGTCTTTTATACAGATAACGAGGTCAAACAGGTGCCATTAATACAGGTAACGAGTGGAGGACAGAAGAGCTTCTTAAAGAAGTTACAGGTCTGTGAGAGCCAGAAATATTGCTTGTTGTTTGTGAGTGACCAAATACTTATTTTCCACCACGATTTACAATAAAATTCTTTAGAAATCCTTCAATGTGATTTCCTGGATTTTTTTTCTTCTCATTTTGTCTCTCATAGTTGAAGTGTACCTATGATGAAAATTACAGACCTCTCTCATCTTTCTAAGTAGGAGAACTTGCACAATCAGTGGCTGACTAAATACTTTTTTGCCCCACTGTAGCTTTATCACACAAACAAATTACAGAATTTTCCCAGACGATGGGTAGAAGTTGAAGTACTAATGGAATTTAACCTTTGTCACCATGTTTTTACCTGAGTCTTCTCTTAAGTGTTCCTCATTTCATTCTTAATTTCCTCTAATATTGTCAGAGTGAAGGTTAATTACATCAACCACAGGCATTTTCCGTAACCTTTCTGACCCACCTATGCCAAATTGTTCCAATAGTTCTGTAGCTCGACTTACATGTAGTGTTGTTGTACCACTGATGTGACCTGTTCTGTATCTTGTACAGATGTATCTCTGAGATGAACCTATGTGTTCTGTTTCTCCGTACACCGAGAGGAAGTTACATAGCTGTGGCTTGCAGGAAATGAGGAAGGAATGACAGGAAATGACCACTTGCATTTGTCTAAGTTTGGTGTTACTTTTACTCTGGAGGGAGATCTGGGAAATAAGACAGTATTGTGGAGGCTTTGAGGTGATGTTGGGGATTGTTGGAACGATGTAAATGTAACCATTTAAAAAGTACTATTAGAATTCCTTGTTTTTCGTATTAAATTCGTTTGGGTGCAATAGTGGATCACCTCGTCATTAGTGTGATAGCACCGACTGCACCGAAAATTAAAGGCCTGGAAAGTTTCCGGCCGAGAAGGATATTAGAGGAAAAGAATAAGACTTGAGGAGGGGAGAGCGTATATAATTTTTAAAATTAGGTTAATATCAGGGTGGGTCAGTTAATGGAGATGAACAGCAACTTGGAAACTTGGACTTGGCGCAGAAACAAACACTGAAAGCTTGTAGTTTCATCTGGACTGTCTCAATCAACAAGTTTAAATAGTGGAGGAAGTGATTTAAGGAAATGTGAATCAGGATGAGAGGATTCAGTTTGCTGGAAGTGCCAGGGAGAGTTCGGGTGTAGGCAAGGAATATCGGAGGCTAGAAACTGAGACGGCACGTATAAGGGTTAAATCTAAAGTCAGCCTCTAACGCTTAAAAAAAACTGGTCATAAAAATGAGAAAGTAATTCATGCCACTTTGTTTTCCTCGCTGTCCTGTGCTAGTCAGTGAACACAATGCCACCATGTGGGACCATTTCACCATCTCCAGAAACATTAGGCTAGATCTGTAATCACTGCTCTGGTTAGTTATCAATAATAACATTTCTATCACGTGTCCTGCAGAAAACACACGAGAACACAAGCCCATCACCACAGAGAACAGCGTTTGAGCTTGGTTTGTTCTTTCAAGTGGATATCCTCTTGCTGTAGTAATCACAAAGAAAGTGATCCACAGCCACATGCTGTGCAGAGGCACTTGCCAGCCCTTGACTCTCTTCCTTCAGCTAGTTGTTGTGCATGTGGTGGGGGTTGTCCAGAGACTAGGGACTTGGACCCTTGGAAGTTGGGACTGCCAAATTTGGGGTTGCATAAACAAACCTCAAATAAAAAAACTGACAAACAATTTGTCTGAGTAAAGCATTTACATTTAGTCATTTAGCAGACGTCCTACAATCCAAGCACTTGTCAAGGACTCAGTGGCAGCTTGGCAGACGTTAGGGTCTACAGCCCAGTACCTTAACCCCTAGAGCACCACAGTCCCAAAGCAAAGCATCCTCTTATCCTAGCCAGGGCCACGGGGGAGGGTCTAGAGCACAGACAGGGGTACTCGCTGGACAGGGTGCCAGTCTGCCATAGGGTCGTCTTAACTCACCAACCGACTTGCACATTACAAGCCACTTTCGGGATTTGAACCCAAGCCCTCGAACTGCATTTCCAGTTTTTTCTAGGGGTGGGTATTGGAAAGGACTTCACACATGACAATACTTGGTTCCCGATACATTGCAGCCGTCTTAATACGTCAGACTGAAAATTCAGCGGACAAACCGAGTCAAAACACTGTACTGCGACATCTACAGGAGCAGAGAGTGTTTTTTTTTCCTTTTTCCTTGAGCTAAAAATCGATGTAGTGTATCACGAAAATAAATATTGCGATATTGCTGTATCTAATGTTTTAGCACAGCCCTAGCTTTTCCAGAGTTTCAGTACCACAGAGGCTCGGTGCGTTAAACGTTATTTACTTGCCTCACTAGTAAAGTCTGCTCGCTCTTACAAGCTGTGAATGTATATTTTTCTTCCTCCCTCAGATCCACTCCATTCACCAGCGGCGGAAGGTGGTAGGCCGGAGTAAGAACTTTGACCAGCTGGTGGCGGAGCTGAAGATGGGCTCGAAGAATCGCGAGCGTGGCACTCCAAGCCACGAGGGTCCGGCTGCTCAGTCCCCAAGCCCCGAGACCCCCAGAGAGCCGAGAACTGAGCCACTTTGTAGGAAACCCCTGACCAATTCTCCTGCTTTTAGGTTCGAGCCCTCATCTCAATATTCATGCATGATGGAGCACCTTCTGATACTGAGAAGTATATATAAATATTAACAAAAGTTTGTTCAGCCTAGTCAAACTACCTCTGTCGGAAACAGAACATTCAGGAAATAAACTCGATATATAACGCTGTCTCTGTGTTGACTCTCAGCAGGACACGAACGGTATCCGAGAGCGCCCCCGAGGAGGAGAGGGCAATTCGGGATGAGTGTTCTGCTCGGGCGTCCTCTCCCCTCACTCAGGGCCGAATCTCCAGTGACGAGAGCGAGGGGGAGGGCGCCGACGAACCCGCTGACTGGCACTCCAGCCCCTGGCATCCCAAACCACTTGCGGTACTGGACTTTTCTCAGTTTGGCATGTCCAGTCTTGTTTTTGATGGCTCCTGTAATGTGCATGACCATTCGTGGCCACCAGCTGCTTCTTGGCATCGGACTTCTTTTTGTTCTTTTGTGTCTGCGGCAGCTGTTGCCAACCTTCCCTCCCTCAGATGCGACCGGCTTTGTGTACGCAGGGCCCGAGGCACCGCTGAGACTCGAACCTGGGTCTCTGCGGTAGTGGGCTAGTGTATTTGACCGTGTCGCCTCTCGAGTACCGCGGTATGATTTATACCCATTTAACTTTAACACCTTTAAGATCATATCTCATGTGAATGAGCTCTGACCTTATTGCTGGATTATTCTGCCAGTTGCTGAGCAAGCCTTTAACAGGATTTCTTTGTCTTCTAAGGAAGTGACCTGTGACTATTGTTCATCAGAGGCAGACATTTTCCTGGCTCTTTCGCCACAGTTTCTGACTTCAGCTGCACAGCTTCTTTTTTTTTTCTCAACTAAGAGGCTGCCTTCAGGGCATGTCAGTATTAGGCTTCAGTCAAAAATGAAATCCAGACAGACTATCATCTGAAAAAGTATCAGCACACATCAATCTCTCAGCCTAGCATGTACAGTATATCGTACAGTGGTTATATGGCCATACCATTAATCTATATTTTCACCATGGGATAATGGACGTGACTGTTTTATTCTTGTTTAACTGCTGCCTAACATTTCTACAGAGATTTGATAAACAAAGCAGATACATACCGCCCATGTTAGTAGCACAATATGATGCAATACTAGTCAATGATGGCGTGTTTTTCTGTTGTTGTTTTAGGTCTGTACGTTTGGTAGTTTCGCTCTGGGTCACGGTGTCTTCACGTTCGACAGGCGGTTACACCACCTCCGGTCTGCTATGAGTGCCATGGTGGAGAACCATCTCAGCGCCCATCTGTGGAAGTAAGAGTTCATGTCAATCTGTTGCTCTGGTTAGATCATGTATCAGGAGAAGGGGCTTGGGTGGTGAAGCGGACAAATACCCATGGTACATTTATGCCATTTATCCAGAACGAATTACATCTGATAGTCTTACAGTCCAAGCAGTTGTGGGTTAAGGGTCTTGCTCAAGGAGCCAACGGTGGCAAGCGGTGGGATGGTGATCCGAGTTAGAGTCCTGGTGGAGCCTTCTAACTGTGTATGCCAAGAGCGGAGGTCAGTCAAGGGAAGATCCCATTGATGCTGCACAGCGTCTGGTACCCAGCCCCAACTGTCTAGGGCACACTTTTGCCCGTGCCCTTTGTAGGTGCTGGAGCTTCGACAAGCCTGTCCGGGGAAAACGTCTGTTTCTCTAAAAGCTATAGAAATCAAATTCAGTTGAACTGAAATTAAGTATACTGCAGCAGTAAGACAGTTCTGGCACTCAGGTGGTGGATGTCCAACTGCTTGTACTTGACACTAAAGAAATGGTTTCTAGTATGAGTGGTCATTAGAAGCTTCAGCTGAGCGTCAACAAACAACACTAGTGATGACACCTTTTTAATGCACAGTATATCCAATTGGTTAGGAAACAACATATGCGAGGTGTTAAGTCATCCATCCATCCAGCTGTTGAGTATAAATACACTACTGTGCAAAAATTGTAGGCATATAAGTTTTACAGAAAAGTGGTTATGTCTTCTGCATGAGTATACCAGCGGGAAACAAGAAATTTTTTGCTCTACAAATGTGTCTTTTGCAAAAGGAAATATTTTGCTGTGCGATTTTTCGGTTTGAAAAGAAAGTTAACATAGTAAGTAACAGAGCACTTTCCAGGTCTTTGTGGGCATATAGCGCAGTGCATAATTAAACAAATCTAACAACCAAGTGCTACTGATTAATAACATTATATGCAGACTGATCTAAACTGATTTACTGAAACAAAAGCAGCTGTGCAGAAGTAACAAACCAAGGAAAAACTGTGGTAGATTGTAGCGGTTTAAATCTGGCACATGGCAAGAGTGAGTACAGTAACAAGATACAAGGTGATTATCTTGCATGAGCAAGGTCTCTTTGTCCACTGAAAGGCTGGAGGCTGCTGTATGGCTCAGGATCTGCATTTAACAGTAATGTTTTAACCCACATAATGTAAAACACCTTTTATAATCTGTATTTTAAAACGGAAATCGCCAGTCCAATTAGTGAACTTTCAACACGTATGCTGAAGCTTTTTTTTATAACCTGTATTTAAACGGACATGGACTGCGAATGTAACCCATCCTTCGCTGTGTAGATGGCCCAACTGTGCTGATATTTCATGAAACGCAAATAAACAAACTGCATTTAACAGTGAAGTACAGTGGAGGTTCCCTGCAGGTTTGGGGCCATACTTCTGCAAATAGTTGATAGAAATTGATTGATTCCCTCATGGAGGTGTCTGATTGGTTCCAGATTCACTCTTCAGAATGCTAAAGTCATAAAGAACTATTCCAGCAAAAAGAAGTTCTACAGCAGATGTTATAGCCCCCACAGAGCCCTGGTCCAAACATCAGAGTCAGTCTGGGATTAGATGAAGATCAAAGCAAGTGAGACAATGAAAGTCTTTGGAAAACTGTGGAAGGTTCTCCAGGAGCTTTGGGAAAACATAGCAGCTGGGTATCTTCAAAAACTGCACGGCAAGAGAACTGCTGCTGTTTTAAAAACGAAGGGTCACAGCAAATATAGCTTTGGTTTAGGTTTCTGCTGTTTAAGTTTATTTAAGCCAAAGACATGTCTGTAAATCTCAATGATGGTGTTTCCCACTGATACACTAATGCAGAAGACTTCAAATAAATACTACAAATACTGTAAAACATTTTAGTGGCTAAAACGTGTGTGTATACATTATGTATATATCTTTATGTAAAGTGTAAAACCCGTAATTACATTTGTCTCACATGGTAAGGAAAATGTTTGCCATTAATCTGACAGCCCTGAGGCTAATATTTACTTTTCCTTGCCCAGGAAAATACCTCAAGCATCAGAGCCTCAATCCCAGAGTTCTTCATCCAAGCCTTCGGCCATTTCCACTTCGTCATCTCTCACTTCCCATCATTCCAAGCAGAGGGCGGGAAATTCCACCTCCAGGTCGTCTTCATTTTCCTCGCAGGGAGCAGGCAGGGATGGTTCCTCCACTGCGCAGGTTTCCTCCAGCAGCAGGTCCTCGGCTCCGTCGGAGAAATCCGGAGGCTCCCAGTCTTCAGCTCACTCCAAACCCAGTCAGACGGCCTCGCAAACTGGTCCGGGCCGGCCCAAAAACCCAGTCGGCAGACCCAGCAAGCAGCAGCGTCTCAGGGAAGCGGAGAGGGCCGAACCGAAGCGGAAAGCCTCCTCCCAGAGCGAGACCGACGCGGTCAGTTCGGACAGGAACTGTGTGAGTCCGGATCGGGACAGGGACCGAGCCCGAATGCTCGGGTCTGGGAAATCGGCCTCGGCTCATATTTCGACCCCAACTCCGACATCATCTCACGGACAGACGAATGGCTCGCTCTCGCCCGCTCACAAGCAGAGTCGAGCGGAGTCGTGGCCATTTAAACGGACTCACACGGCGGGCCGGAGCTCGCCCCCAGAGCCAGGCGCGTCCGGGAGGACGGGAAACTCAGGACACCACGGCAGCAGGCCTCCTGGACACGAGCACAGAGGCCTGGGCAAGAAACGCAAGAGCAGTGACTCGTCTCCACCCTCCAAAGCGCACCGGCTGCCCACCAACACTCACTCTGGCTTCTACCCCTGGAAAGAGAGCAAAGGGGCGCCGCTGCCCATCGGAGGGGAGAAGAAGCTCAGTGCGCCTAAGGTGAGCGCGATTTCTCACTCCGCCCGCTTAATGAGTGAACATGTTTCTAATACAGGGTTTTAAAGAAGCGTCCTTTTTTTTAAAACAAAGTCCCCTATTGAGTTTAGTCTCCACTTCTTCACTGGCATGGCCCTGGCACTGGCGCGTTGTGCTTTCTAGCCTAGTGCGGTGATTTTATATGGATCTACAACTATACAGATACTCCTATTTGTTGTGTGTTGCTTTTTATCTACCTCGGTCCACTCCTGCAAGGGTTCTTGCAGTACAATGTAAGAGAGAAGTTTTGATGGTTCTCAATACTCGAAGTCTGCAGAAAATGAACCCCCATATAAGCAAGAAAACAACAACAACCTACTCTGTAAACCATTGGGAACAGATTGTGTATCCATGATGCCGTAGGAGAGTGGTCAACCAATATGGGTTCTTTAATAGCCGTGGCCAATATTTCGAGAGCAGGTTTTAGTTATGTAGTTTAAAAATGTGAGGTTCTAGTTATGTAGTTTAGTTTGCCAGAATGAGTAACTAGAACTTCTTTAATTTACAAACTCCTGTGTTTCTTTACAGCCAAAACTCCATCGCTGAGGAAGCCACGAAGCGAGGAGCCCTGCAAACTGTATGGACTGTGGACCCGTGGGTGTGTGCGCGCGTGTGCACACGTATTTGTGTGTGTGTCTGTGTGTGTGTGTATGGCTGGGTATTTGTGTGTGCGCGCGCGTCTGGGTGTCCTAGACCAGTATGGATCAGTATGGTCTTTTTTTAAAGCCAATATATGAATGTGTGAGAGAATGACTGAGTGAGAGTGTGTGAGTGACAGAAGATGGAGGGAGTGAATTTGTCCATGAATTCAGAAATACCTCACAATCTACTGGACATGCTGCTATATAAATGTTGATTTATAAAATGGATTAAAATATTCTTTATACCTGAGACAAGATTCATGTTATCATTCTAACATGGACATGTGGTCGAACCCTGTATCGGATAGTGTATAGTCAGATAACGGGAGTCTATTACTGCAAATTCCTGTGGGAAACATCCTACCTGGTTCCTTTATATTGAAAACCACACATACTTTTAATCATGTCAGTGGATTTTCTGCCAGGGTGATATTTGCTGATCAGCCAGGGGATCACTATCTGATGAGTAGGGTGTCTTCATCGTCGCCACATGTTCCCTGCTGTCTCACAGCATTTCTTCTGTCTACAAAAAATAATAAAACCTCTTTTACCTCATACCCAACCAATGACTATAACAATAGTGGAGGATGTAGGTAGAGGTACGCTGCCAGTCAGATCACCATTTACTTCGGTCTTCATCTGTTATAGTGGGTAACTGGTTCTGATAGTTGTTGAAAGCCATATGTTATTGTGGGTAGATGGCTTGGATAGCGGATTATTCCATATGTTATAGCGGGCTAGTGGTTTGGATAGCGGGTTATCCCATATGTTATAACGAGTTAGTGGTTTGGATAGCGGGTTATCCCATATGTTATAGCGGGTTAGTGGTTTGGATAGCGGATTATTCCATATGTTATAGCGGGTTATCCCACATGTTATAGCGGGTTAGTGGTTTGGATAGTGGGTTATCCCATATGTTATAGCGGGTTAGTGGTTTGAATAGCGGATTATTCCATATGTTATAGCGGGCTAGTGGTTTGGATAGCGAGTTATCCCATATGTTATAGCGGGTTAGTGGCTTGGATAGTGGATTATTCCATATGTTATAGCGGGTTATCCCCCATGTTATAGCGGGTTAGTGGTTTGGATAGCGGATTATTCCATATGTTATAGCGGGTTAGTGGTTTGGGTAGTGAGTTATCCCATATGTTATATGTTATAGCGGGTTAGTGGTTTGGATAGCGAATTA